>CAUDNR010002101.1:74917-85826 GCA_958430865.1 Entrophospora sp. SA101 | reverse complement strand
TAGCTCTATTAGTTGATGGAATAGGTCTTTAATTTTAATGTAATAAAGAGATTTTATCAAAAAAATTATTTGTTGTACACTCACCTACCATAAATATCCGACCACTTGCGCTGTGTAATGTCAAATGAAAAAAGTACTTACTAAATAAAATGTGTTTTCTTAAATAAAACCTTTACTGCTATACTAAGTAAACTCATATTTGATATCAAAACTCCACATTAAGAAAATTTAGAATAGTTCAGTATGGTATTAATGGAAATATTTAGCAAATCATCCAAAAAAGCAAATTTCCGATTGAATATTTACATGTAATAAAAGGTCAAATTTTTTTGTTGTAATGTATATTATTACCTTAATAAAACGTGCTTAATGTAACAGATTACATATATTTACAATACGATGTCAGCATAAATTAGTTTGTGAAAAGGGTTTAAAAAAGTATCCGACCACCCTGTAATTTTATCATATAAAGCACTTAATAAAGTTGACAAAATGCAAATTTTAAGGCTTTACGTTTTGTTGACTATACTTGATCAAATTTTCTCAAATTTTAACCATATATAATTCACAATATTTTAAGTGGACTTACTTAATGACATAATCCATAATTCAACAGAGTTTTGAACCTTTTTACTAAGCTCAAAGTTTTCACAAAAATCACGAAATTTTTTGCCTAATTTAAAATTTTCATCCTAAATTCATTAATAATGCAAACTCGACGAAACTTTAAAGTTTATATTCAAATTGACTTTAAAAATATGTTTACTTAATGCACCAGTCCCGGTTTGATTAATAAAATTTTGAACTGCGTGAGGTAAAAGTTCCCCAATTATTAAAATGATCGTCAGGTGGTCGGATATTTATGGTAGGTGAGTGTAGAGTTCTATTCTTTTTTAAAACATGTACTTTATTATGCTCATGAAGAATTTGAGCGCTAGGATCATTGCTAAATTTAGACTAGTTTTAGTTCATCATTATTAAATTTAGACTAATACTCGACAATCATGTCTAAATTTGGCAGGAAGGAAAATAAATTTTTTAACCAAAATCACGTGAAGCCTTTTTGAAAAGTTTTTATTGCATTTTTGAACGAATCATGAAATCGCAATTTTTGAAATTTGAGCTCGTGGCGCAGCAATAGGAGGTCTTTAGACCGAGCCAACCATAATAATATTCATGATATTCAAATATCAGTCACATGAATGATATTCGGATAATGTCCGAACAATTCCGAATGATTACAAACACTACTTCAGAGTGAATCTGATACCATTTTAGATGTGTCCAGTTCAGATGAAACAGAGACTTGGAAATTTGCTCCCTCAAATAATAACACAAGAATTAGTATGTAGTAATCAACTTTTATACATGACAATTTTGCGATCGCAATTGTCCAAAGTGGATGATTGACGTTCTATGATATGCTAACCAAATCACATCACACAGGATATAGAGTATTTTAATCCAATGTCATGTATCATTGCTTCTTTTGTTTTTACGCATAAATACGAGGTATGTGTATCTGCGAAGCAAAATGATTAAACTTATTTTTGATGTCAATTTAGGAACAGCGTCAAGATTCTAGGTCCCTACCTATCAGTAACAGATCTCACATACTAGTATTATTACTATATATATAGATAAATTTTAATGAATCAACCATGAAATTCAAAAAATCAGTGATTCTCGATCTTTGAAATTATATGCAAGTCTCGTCGGGAAAATCTTTAGATATGTATAAAGGCAGGACCTGTTTGAATATGTTTTATACCACATAACATTCGAATAAAAATTTATTAAATAAGTCATTCAGAAAACACGTTACTGTAAAATAGTAATTTTTACATATCACGAAAATAAAATCGGAAAAACTGATCAATATTGTTATTCTATCATCAATAAAATAGTTGTTGACTCACGAAAAATATCTCAAACAACGGAGAAATAAATATTCTAACATTCTAAAATATAACAGACCTTTAATTCTCAGATTAAATTTAAATAAAGGAATTTAAATGATTCGATCACTTTAGAAATAACTTGAAAATAATTCTACAGTACAAACAACATGTCATATGACCACAAATTGGTTTAGGAATTTCTAAACTAGTTCAAATAGGAGATTGGAGTTTTTAATTATATATTGAGCGCAATCAAATTTTTGATAGATGTGGGATTTGATATTCTTTTAATATCTTTTATTAATTAATAACTTTGTTGATACGTATTTTTCTATTTTTTTGTATCATCATTGCCTAATTGAAAATTTTAAATAAATTAATCATTTTTAATTTCACCAAAGTTTTTTCTTAAGTTATGAATTTTGATTTTAGTCAAGGACTTTGGCTTAAGCCAAGGTTTTTCTGCTTTCGTCATTTTTGACTTAATAATAGTGGACTTGATAATATTTCGAGTTAGGATGGTTATCAACAGCTATTGGAAAACTTTAAATTTATGCTGAAAATTTAAATTTGTTATAGAAATAATTGAATTAATCACTGCGTAGGGTTTTTATCCTTTAGGCTATCCCAATAAAAAAACTGAGTTGATTGTATCTAAGAGTAATTCTATTATTATTAAATAAAATAAAACGCATTTTTTAGGATGAGGATTTTCCAGTACATATTCCATACTCAAAAAAATTCAAATCACGATTACCAGAAAATGCATGAAATCTCCATACATAGTGCTCATGATGCTTAGTGTTAAACTCAACCTTTAAAGTGTCATTAGAAGAGTAAATAAAATTGATGTCATTTATTACTGGAAGCACTATTTCAGTTTGTTAAATGTTACAATGTTATCAGTTTTTGATTGAATTTGATTTTTGTCCATAACCTGATTGGTTCCTGCGAATATTGTAATTACAAACAATATTTCTTTTTTAGTAAAGAATTAATTTAAAATTTTCTTTCCAAAGTATTATGAAATTATTGTTATTTTTTTCTCCATTTATTTTCCAAAATGGAATATTTTAATGTTAAAAAACTGACATTCTTTTCTAAAAAACTTACATTAATCACTCTTTTATTATGTTTATTTTTGATTCCTATTGTTAGAGCTCCACCACCTCCACTCTCTCCTTCCACTATTTCCTCTTCTCATACCCTAATTTCATCCACTATTTTCTCTTCATCCCCTACTTCCTCTTCTCACACTCTAATTTCCCATTCATCTCTTTCACCACCTTTATTCAACGAAAATGTTGATTCATTTTCTGCCACTAATATTGATGAATCATATCATATTTTATATCTTATTGATGTGTCCTTATTAGTATTGGATTTTTTCATTTTCAGTCATTTAGAGTCTTTATATAAAAAGAGAAAAGCTGCTGAGTCTGATTTTATAATTATATTAAATTTTTTAAGTATAATTCTCAGTACACTTGGAATGATCATTGGATGTGATTTAACAACAAAGGCAATTCTACAAGGATTAACAACTATGATTTTTTGGGGTTTTCCAGTAATAATAATATATTATGATTCAGAATTTTTGAGTTATAAACCAACCAAGATTGAATTTAAAAAGGACATGATAATTTCTACAGCTTTTATAAATTTTTTAAATGCAGTTCGCTTGTATAATAATTCAAAAGATTACAATTCTTTTAATATTGAAATTTTTAAAATAATTATGATTTTGATCAGTAATTATGATGAATTTCTAAAACCAATACTATTAATTATTCCATCAACTGTTCAAGGTGTGATCCTATATCCTCAATATGATAATATAATTGTATTGATTACTATTTGTTTATCCTTTGCAGCATCACTCAGGTTTTTGTATCAGAAAGCTCGAATGTTGGGGAAATCTCAAATGTATTTGGAATTCAATGAATTTCTAAACCTTTTTTTTGTGGAGTTAAAGACAATTTTTCTTAAATTTTGTTTACTTGGTGTATGTTTTATAGGAGCAATAGTATATGTTATATCATATATTTTAATTGGTTTGTTTTCATTTGGCATTGGCCTCTCTCTTTATTTTCTTTTGATGCCTATTTATTTTGGTATTATTTTCTTCATTATTGGTGCTTTTTTAATTATTATTTCACTAGGATATGTGCAAATGCCAATACAAATATCCTTCATTATATTTGGGATTCTTCCTAATATTTACCATGAAATTATTCTCTGTGCTGGACCTTATTTAAAATTTTTAGCAAATTTAGGATATTATTTAATAATGAATCTTGGCATCTAGACTTGTAGCTATTAAATTATTAAAGATGTATGCATGATGTATTTTTTTACTAGAGAAATTTAACAATAAATAATAATGAACCAAAAAAAAGAGTGAGAAATAATGTTGGTTCATCACTCTCTGAAATTTTTCTTTGAGATTTTTAATATTAATAAAGGAATTTTACAAAATTTATTTTATATGTTTGTAAAGACTCCTTTACTTTTCCAATTAAATAAACAAGAAAAATAATATCAATTGGCACATATTAATTAATATGTTTATTGCTTGTTGTTGTTATCATTATTATTACCCTCTCATTGCATCAGACATTTTTGATTAGATCTTATTATAGTAATTTAAACATATTTCTTTATATTTAATTACATTAGTTATTGTAAAATAATTATTATGGAAATTATGCATATTCGGATACTATACATAATAGCAATGTCAGCCAGATTTTTAAAGTATTATTTTCAACCGTTAGTTCAAAACTGTTTGTTAGTGAAACCGCCCATCCCTAGCTTCAGTACTGCGCTGACTTTCTATATATCCTTTTTTATATAATAGGAGTAAAAAGAGTTGCCTGGTATTTATTTTCATATAAAAAAAAATTAATGAGGGTATTTTCTTATAACTATTTTAAAAATTAAAAAATATAATAAAATAGAATTTGCATCTTAAATTAATATTTTACTTTATAATAATATTTAGCTAAATTCTACGTTATAAATTAACTAAATAATTTTATTCATTATAATATGTAATAACCAGGAGTAAGTATTATTGTTATGATTAATTTT
This sequence comes from Entrophospora sp. SA101, assembly GCA_958430865.1. Classification (NCBI taxonomy): domain Eukaryota; kingdom Fungi; phylum Glomeromycota; class Glomeromycetes; order Entrophosporales; family Entrophosporaceae; genus Entrophospora; species Entrophospora sp. SA101. The sequence goes on along the minus strand of CAUDNR010002101.1, from coordinate 80,832 downwards.
TAAAACATAAAAAATTTTTTTTTTCTTAGTGAAAGTATTATCATATTATAAAATTAACTTTTACAACACAAAGTAAAACTTTATTAAAACATCATCTAGTTAAATAATTTTATTTTTTATCACTTTATAATGACCAGATTGTAAGTATTATATTATAAATTAACTTTTACAACACAAAATAAACTTTATTAAAACATCATCTAATCAAATAACTTTACTTTTTTGTTTCTTTACAATACCAGACAGTAGGAATTATAGTTTAAAAATAACTTTTAAAACACAAAGTAAACCTTTATTAAAACATCATCTAATTAAATAAGATATTATTGCGAAGGTAGTTATGTAGCATTAAAAAAATTTAAAAACTCTCATAAAAAATTTGATATAATTAATTGACAATTATTGATTTTTAAATAACATATTAAATTTTTATTAATTTCATAAAGCTTCAAAATCACATTAAATTTATAGGACCATGGTATAAGAAAATTGTTAATATTTATGGTATTTCACAAGATCCAGATACAAAAGAATATGTTTCAATAATGAATATACAGACAGTGGAGGTTTGAAAAATTATATAAAATTAAAGCATAGAAAATGGGACAAGAGAATTAAAATGCTTTATAATATTTAAAAGACTTATGCACCATGATCTTCACTGTGGTAATATTTTATATTTTCAACATTTATCCCAAGCAATGATTGCAGATTTAGGGTTATCAGGTCCAGCTGATCAAGAACCATCAAGTGAAAGATGATATATTTGGAGTATTGCCATATGTTGCACCAGAGGTTTTAAATAAGAAACCTTACACACAAAAATCTGACATCTATAGCTTTGGGATTTTAATGTTAAAAACATCAACATGTCAACAACCATTCAAAGATCAACCATATGATCTAGATCTTGCTTTCAAGATCTGTGGTGGCTTAAGGCCTATTTTTTTCAGATAATACTCCAGAATGTTATATTAAATTAGCACACAGATGCACAGATGCTGAAAAAGACCAATGGCAAATGAAATTTTAGAAATTATTACTCTTTGGAAAGATGCAAGTTGATTCATATCCATATCAATCAAATAGGTCTAATTATTCTGAAAAACAGCTTGATGAATTAAAAGGAATCAGAAAATATTTAATAAAACCCCTTTAATCCTTCAACAATTACAGCAATTGTTCATCCAAATGCTGTTTATACAAGTAGATTATTGAATTTTCCAAATCTTCCCCAACCTGTAAATTCCAATATAGTTACAATTATTAGTATTAATAAGGGTAATTCTAAACAGATTGATTTAGATAATATTAATAATGGTAATTGTTTGATTATTGATTCAAAAGTCACAATTGACATCAATATCAATATCAATATTAATAATATTAGTTTTATTATCATATTTATAGATTTAATCAAATGAATTTGAATAATAATAATAATGGTAATTATAATCAATTATTTAATTGTTAATTTTAAAATTAAATATCAATTTCAACATTAATATTATTTTTATTATGTTATAAATTATCACATTTATAATTCTAATCAAATGAATTTAGACTTATGAATAAATTTTATTCATCTGATTATTGGAATTTCACATTGGTCTTTTTATTATTATAAGGAAGTGCTATTTGGTGAACAAATACTATCATAATTAGAGTAAACCATTCATTGTGATTGAAATGATCTATCATCATTCCACTTATTTTTATTTTTATTTTTATTTTATATTTTTTTATTATCATCTATAAATACTATAAATAATAAAAGTGTTTCTCAGATGATTTGTTCATTAGTCAGGGTATAATTTTGTGAGATTCATGTAAGTAAATCAGTATAGAAACAACAGATAAGTTTTAGAAGACTGATTCAAAAGTAAAGCCTGGATGGATGTGTAGCATAAGTTGATTCTGACGATGAAGGAGTATCTTCCCTAGTGATAACTCAATCCGAATAAAATAATATTAATCAAGTCAAGTGGAGTTATTTTTTTTCTTCAGGGTAGGATTTTCTTTCCAAGCAAGTATATACCCATTTTGTTTATTGATTGAATCTTCCCCAACCTGTAAATTCCAATATAGTTACAATTATTAGTATTAATAAGGGTAATTCTAAACAGATTGATTTAGATAATATTAATAATGGTAATTGTTTGATTATTGATTCAAAAGTCACAATTGACATCAATATCAATATCAATATTAATAATATTAGTTTTATTATCATATTTATAGATTTAATCAAATGAATTTGAATAATAATAATAATGGTAATTATAATCAATTATTTAATTGTTAATTTTAAAATTAAATATCAATTTCAACATTAATATTATTTTTATTATGTTATAAATTATCACATTTATAATTCTAATCAAATGAATTTAGACTTATGAATAAATTTTATTCATCTGATTATTGGAATTTCACATTGGTCTTTTTATTATTATAAGGAAGTGCTATTTGGTGAACAAATACTATCATAATTAGAGTAAACCATTCATTGTGATTGAAATGATCTATCATCATTCCACTTATTTTTATTTTTATTTTTATTTTATATTTTTTTATTATCATCTATAAATACTATAAATAATAAAAGTGTTTCTCAGATGATTTGTTCATTAGTCAGGGTATAATTTTGTGAGATTCATGTAAGTAAATCAGTATAGAAACAACAGATAAGTTTTAGAAGACTGATTCAAAAGTAAAGCCTGGATGGATGTGTAGCATAAGTTGATTCTGACGATGAAGGAGTATCTTCCCTAGTGATAACTCAATCCGAATAAAATAATATTAATCAAGTCAAGTGGAGTTATTTTTTTTCTTCAGGGTAGGATTTTCTTTCCAAGCAAGTATATACCCATTTTGTTTATTGATTGATCTATTTGAAGGAATTCTTGTGTACCTTTTATGATATTGGCTGACTTGTGCATTTATAAACGCAGAACAAAGACGCAAGGCTGAAAAAGAACATCCTGATGATATTAAAGAGGGAAAATAAATTTTTACAGCTCTATCCAGATTTGGGTAAACCGAAAAGTGTAAATCGACAAGACACTGATGGATTTTGCATTAGTCTGGAAATAATATAGTTGATAATTTCATTCAAATTTTAAAATGGAACAATTTAAACCTATAACGGAAGGATTTTGCTGTTATCGCCAAACAAAAAAAGCCAACTTTGATCATGAAAACACATTGCTATTATCATATTAAACTTGACGCGATTTGAATTTCATATGAATGCTCTGACTCATTCACAGATCAACAATTAGGTGTTTACTATTATCATGACTAATACAAAAATGATGTTAATTTCGTTAGCATAAAAGATAATAATAATTATGTTTTACTAATTAACTCCAAATTAATTTTAACAAAAAATTACATTGATAATGATATATATACTAAATCAAATTTAGGTAAAATATTGGAAGATATTTGATGTATTTGATTAGTTTGATTAGTCACATTCTGTTATCGTTATAATGATTTCAGCTTGTCTTCTAAGGTAAAGTGAAAAGGCTGTTAAGAATGAGAATAAAAGAGATACAATCCCGATAACAAACCCGTTACTGCCAAATTTTTTAGTTAATCCATATTGACCATCAGTTATAGGATAAAAATTATTGATTTTTAAAAAAAGATCAATTTGTCCTCCTATTGCTAACAAAATGATCAAAGAATTGGATAATGCGAAAATCAACGCCGGACTTCTGTTGGTCATATGATTACGAATGCACAGCAATATTAATACGAATGATGTCATTGCACCTAAAAATAACTAATTTGTTATATATAATATTTCATATTTTTAAATAATTAACAAGTAAGTATATTACCAATGGTATACATGGACAACAATAATTTTGTGCTTTTAGCTGAAATGCCCAAATCGTCATTATCAACACCATCACTTATGCATGTTAACATAGTTACATTTGAGTCGATTTGGGTGATTTGCTTACAAATGCCATATATTCCAAATATAATTTCTTGTCGATTTACACCATCGTTAATTATCACAACACTCGCAATATAAATTGACTTAATTATTGGCACACCAAAGTTTAATAAAAGAAGACACACAAATGTGAAAAACGACAGAACAGTTCCAATAAAGTTTGCATTTTTAACAAGGTTAGCCGAAACCACCCCCATCGCTTATAAAGGAATCGTTTTTGATAAAAAAAATACGGGATAAGACAAGGATTTCGATACAAATTCAAAAACTAAACGGAGAATCATTTTTTGTCATAATTTCTCAAATTAAAAATATGTAAACACATGCTCCTATGTTGGCTTTTTATTATTCTATTATTAACATGCGCAAAATTTTTTTTGTCTTGGCACTTTTAAAATGTTATATAAATTTACCTATGACAAAGATTGGCCATATGAAAATATGAAAGCTCAATTTTTTGTCATAGACATTTCTTCATTTGGCAATTTTTAATCATCAATGAAATTTAGCGAAATCGAAATACTCGTGGCAAAAATCAAAACCAATGCTGTGACCCTTTTGAATTCCTTAAACCGTTCGGTTGGTTTCGGTTTCAGATCAGAATTGGTTAAAATTGTTTATAATTTATTCAGAGGAGAAATAATAATAATTCTACTGGAAAAAGACACTAAAAATTGTATGGGCTACAATAGTATTCACATGGAGGCCCTTACTACTGCTGCGGATATGATGTAGTTCACATGATATTTCAAACTCTTTGCTGTTTGATTTTTATTTCGATTTTAGTCAAAGCTTTTATATTTATATTAATATTAAGTTTGAATTCGAAATGTTTAAGGTTCGATTGTTCGAAATTATTTTCAAGTGCTAACCTATTTCGCTATCATGTGTGAATTTTAGCAGTTGGATTATAAGTTTTTACTTTAGTATGACTTTTGATTTTAGTTAAGAGCTTTGGCTTAAGTCAATATTTTTACTTTCGTCATTTTTGACTTGATTAGTAGTGGACTTGATAACATTTCGCCAAAAAAACACAACATTAGTTGGGATGGTAATCAACAGCTATTACTATTGTGGAACTTTTTAAACCTATAACTAAAAATTCAAATTTATGCTTATGGAAACAATTGAATTGATCACTGTTAATCTTGTTTGATGAAATTTTGCCAAAGTTGTAAACTATTACGTCAAATTAAAGCAAGAATGTCGTAAGTAAATTGTTTTAAAATACACAAAAAAAAAAAATAAATATATTTTTTTATTTTTATATTTTTCTTCATCATTCGTCTAAATTTTTCTTTGCTAATACAAATTCAATTCCCACACATTTACCCGAACATTTTTTAATAACGTGATATATGATCGGGGTAGATAAAATTATCAAATAATTGGGTACTTTAATAATCGGCGGCCAAAAAATTATCCACTAGTACTAGTATCATAGTGCTACGTACACTCTGCCCTTAATGTTAAAAAATTGTCATTCTTTTATTTTTATTTTTAATCATCCACCCTTTTTTTTAACTATTTCCTCTTCCATTGTTTCCACTTCCTCAATTATTCTCACTTCTTCCACTATTTCTTCTTCTCATGCTCTAATCTCCCCTTCATTTATTTCACCACCTTTATTACACGAAGATATTGATTCATCTTCTGTTGTTATTATTAGTGAATCAATTCTATCTTATATTTTGTTGATGCATCCTTATTAGCATTGGATATTTGCATTGGCATTTATTTGAAGCTTTTATATGAAAAAAGAAAAGCTGCGGAATCTGGTTTTATATTTTTATTAAATTTTTTAAATGTAATTAATTCTCAATACACTTGGAGTGATTATTGGATATGACAAAACAAATAAGGCAATTATACTAGGATTAATAACTATATTTTTTTTGGTTCTTTCTGGTTCTGGGAAGCAAAGATTCTCCTCAACACAACA
>CAUDNR010002101.1:45404-60887 GCA_958430865.1 Entrophospora sp. SA101 | reverse complement strand
AACACGTGACCATACAAATTTTATTGCATTTTTGATTGGAAATTTTTTTCTCAAAAAATGGCGGTGTAGCACAAAAATTTCAGCGACTAAGTGACTTGCACTATAGTCCTAAAAAAACTTTTTGGCCGTAGTGAGGAGCAATTTTAAAATGTAATGCATATGCTGCTGATCTTATGATACCTGTCAAAATAAATAGTTCATCACAAGAAAAGTACTCATATTTTAATACAAGTGAAAAATTATTCAATTTTTAGACATCTAATGCTACTAAGAAGTTATCACCATCTAATGTCTTTAAAGGGAGTGAATTAGCTAATCTTGGATTACCTTATTTATGTTTTTATTGGTCCCTAGGTACAACTACTGATAATTTAAACAAATAATTTATGACATGGGAAGGTTTTGAGCAACACCTTGGAATTTTTTCATTGGAGCCATTTTCCTTTCTTTCTCTAGATCTTAAAAATAAATTGTATACTATATTATCTGCATACATTAATCCATTTGACAGTTTATTGAAGCAAGAATCAACAATCAACCTTGAACAACATAAAAAAAACATTAGATCATTCTTCCCGGATCTTAATTAATTTAAAATATTATTAATTTATTAGAAAAGATACATGGGTGTCTGAAAAGTTTTGAGAATCGATTTTTATTTAACTAAATTACATTTTGATTTTTTTAAAAAACTATTGCATTCCTTCAAAGTACTCTCCATCAACATCTATGCAAAGTTTCAGCCGCCTTTGCCATTCCTGGAAAGAGTTTTGATATTCATCACTTGTGACATTATCAGTAATTGCCTGAACAGCACGTGCAAGATTTTCTATACTATCAAAACTTTTTCCACCCAGTTCTTTTTGGATTTTAGGGAACAGAAAGAAGTCACAGGGTGCTAAATATGGACTATAGGGAGGGTGGAGTAGTATTCTAACCTTATTTTCGCTTAAATATTCATCAACGGCTTTAGATTTATGTGGCGCAGCATTATCATGGTGAAGCAACAAGTGTTTCACTGTCTTCTATTTGTAATTTGCTTGAAATTTTCAAATACTTTTGGGAGAACATGATTGGCATAATACTTCCCTGTTATGTTTTGACCCTTTGGAACAACAATTCTTGCTATAATTTCCATCAATTGAGAAAAAAACACAAAACATTTGTTTCTTACTGTTTCATGCTGTTCATGTTATTTGCGGCCTGTCTTCCCCAATTTTTACCCATGATTTATTAGATTCTTTGCTAGATACAGTGAAATAATTTATCCAAGTTTCATCACCAGTAACTATATTTTGAAAATCGCACTCAAAAATTTCAAGAAGTTGCTTAGAAATTTCAACTCTATTTTTTTTGTTTTCTTCTGTTAAAACATGTGGAACCCATTTTGCACAAACTTTATGAAGGCCAAGTTCATCATGTAAAATATGTCCAATCCTTTCTTTTGAGACTCCAACTTCCTCTTCTATTCTTCTAATAGGCATATGCGGGTCTTCATTAATAAGCTCTTCAATTTTAGCAATTGTTCCTTGTGTGACAGCTTCATGGGGACGACCAGATCAAGAAGCATCTTCAATACTATTTTCACCTTCTTCAAAAGCTTCAATCCATCAATAAATTGTGCTTAATGATAGTGCTTTGGACCCTTCAGCAACCTCTAACTCTTTATGAATTTGGGATGGTTGTTTTCCATTTTTCCAGCTTACAAAAATGTAGTATTGTTGGTGTTCACGTGTTGAATTTTCCATTTGTTTTTATTGACAATGTTTGAAATTTGATATTTCTGGAACTATTGAACCAAAATAAATAATTTTTTTTTTTATTTGAAAGATGAAAACTGTGGCTTTTATTTAAAAATAATTTTAGCTTCATTGACTTGAAGAACGTAACGTTACATGGCTTTTGTCAAAACTTTTCAGACACCCCATGTACCCAAACTTTTTACTATATTTTTATCTAAAAAAATAATAAAAACTTTCTTGTAGTCATGAAAATTTTCATTGACATAATAATTCCTTTTATCAATAAATTTTACAATATATAAAATATATAAACAATAAAAAAACAAAAATAAATTTATTTTATTTAGCATATAGTATTCTTCAATCCTTGTTTGTACTTCTTTTGTAAGAAGTTTCCTTCTTTAATTTATTGACATTTCTAATTACTTGGAATCAATTTCCAAATTTTTTGTTGTACATATTTAAGTGCAGTTTCCAAACTTTTTATAGCTTTTGTGCTTGTTTTTTTTTTTTTTTAAATTGATAAAAAATTTTTTTTTTTTGATTATAGACAAGGGTGGATATTTTTTATTTTCACGAATCATTATACAAGCCATAAATTTTAATTTTACAAATCATAAGTTTTATTTTACATTTAATTATTTTTAATTATAATAATAAGCTATTGTTTCTATTTTTTTCAAAAATATTGACACTTAAAATCAATTTTTTTATTTATTTTATTATCATAATATACATTATTTTTTTTTAAATTTTCAAAACAGTAATGGTCAACATCCATTATATCGAAATAAATTTGTTAATGAACAACATGAAAAGGCTTAAAAAAATATCCGGTTACTGAATATATTAATATTAATATTAATAAAAAATTCTGTTCTGAAATTTTATCCATTAAACCCTTAAGGGTAGAGTGTAGTCATGTGATTTTTCATAACAACTGAAAGGATAAATTTTTTACTGTGACAATCATTTTTAATTCTAAAACGATCAAGTTTTTAATAAATAATTCCATCCTTTTGATTTGTAGGTAACACAAAATTTATTATGATACAGTAAATAATTTTTGACTGCGAATCATTAAAAATATTAGTGTGTTGTTGTATGTGAAATATTATGGAGTGGAGTGAAATTCTGATTGGCTAATTTGAATTTCACGTATGTGAATTGCGAATTCACATAATTTCATTTTCATGTACAACATAGTTATGCATGATAACATTATTATTATATACATAACAGTAATATATAGAAAAAATCATTTTTATTTTATTTGTAAAAGAATGACTGATAATTAATATTAAATATTTAATATAACATTGTCCTTTTCTTCTATGACATCCTTTAGCAAACAAAAAAAAAAAAAAAGCTACAGTTCACTCTCTATAATGAACACTAAACTTTAAAGTATATAAATATGATTGATTTGGACTGAGATTAATGTATTAAAAAAAAATTTTTGCAATATTAAACTTTATACATTTAATGATATTACTTTGAATAAATTCTTTAAAAACAATGCCACTTTATTTGAATTTATTCATTTTGTTTGGTTTTATTTGATTTATTGGTTTTATTCACTTTGTTCAGTTTTATTTATTTTGTTTGGTTTTATTTGCTTTGCTTGGTTTTATTTGTTTTATTTGTTTTGTTCGTTTTATCATTTTGTTTGGTTTTATTTGTTCTATTCAGTTTTATTTGTTTTGAGTAAACTTATTTGAATAGAAATCCTCAAAGATTATGATATTATTTTAGTACAAAGAGCTTTAGAAATATTTAACCAATAACTTAATTACAATATAAAAGAGCTATTGGTTTATTAAATTAAGCCAATAATTAACTAAAAAATAGGATTAATTTTAGAATATCTGATAAATATTGGCATTTTCAATATTTACTAATAGGCTTTTAGATTATATAATAAAAAGACTAAGAATATTATTGACTTATCAGTATGCCAATAATACATTGATTATTTTTTTAAAGAATATCAGTCAATATCAAATTCCAATATTTACTGATACCCCATTACCCAATTTGGCATCATTCAACCAGTAAAAAGGGAACCAATGGATTATAGATAAGCAAAGAAAAATGGGCCTTAAATTAGCACAAAAGAATTTTAAATCATGCACAAACATAACAGCTTGATATCTTGATTGACATAATGGTGCAGTCTTGCAATTTTTTTATTGTATTTTAGATATAATTAATTAATAAAACAAACATGACTTAGCTATTTAATCATTTCCTTATATGTGGGTGCCTCTATCCATCAAATATTTATGATGGTCATGCATAAATGAAATTTTTAATAACACATGTCTACTAAATGAATAGGGAGGATCAAAAAAAAATTATTTTTTCTAATTATCAATTATGGTTCCTTATGAATAATAAATAAATCTGATATTGATTGCAGGTGTCAGATTATTAAATTTTCCTGTCACAAAATGCAAGCATTGTGTAATACACCCTCCTGCACTCTGGAACTTTTTTCCATGAGTGAGAGTAACTTGGACAAGTTGCAAGGCTTTGGACAAAACTTTCCTCATCTTCCTCTCAGACCAGACTTGGCTGTTTTCATATGGGCATTGATCACTGATAGCTGGTGCTTGTGTGATGATTACTTTGTGTTATACCCTCTCACTAGAATAAAGTTACTGTATTGGATTTTCCCTGAGTTCAGAGTTTTGAGTCTTGGGTTGCTGTCTTGTCAGTGGCATTCCAACTTACCAACAACCCTACCCCATTAAATAATAAAAATTAAAGAGAAACAGAGAATTTATGAAAATGATAAATTTATAACATACCAAACAAAATCTGAACCATTTTACTTTACAGCCTTCCTCCTAACATCAAAGCCCAAATGCAATTTCAGGACCACCAACCTTACTCTGAATTGTAACCTCCCTATGCTTGAAATGAGTTGCATATTCACTTAATATTCTTCCAGAGTTGCAGCTTGGTTGCAGAGCCATCTTTACCCTAGAGATAGGATCATTGCAGACAACTTTCTGGCTAGTGTGTCAGCAGCCTTCATTGTCTGGGAAGATTGGTGAAAGTGTCATTGATGTTGATGCAGTCTTGGTAAACCCCAGGGCCTGACTCACCCCCTGGAATTTTGTTGCAACATTGTATTGTTGTGCTTTTCAGTCAGATTAGCCTTGTGTACAATGAGGAAGACATGAGAATGACTGTAAAAATTGTTCAAGGTAATGTGCGTGCCTCAACATCTGCAAATTTCCGATAATCAAACATTGCATATTGAATTGTTTCATATTCAGTGGTGTGCTGTCTTGACATCTTCATGTAATTATTTATTTACATTAACATTACTGATTACAAAAAGCAAAATATCAATCATTTATTTTGTAGTCATCTTCATAAGGATCTTATAATTACCCAGAGTTCTGCTCTGCATTTTGATTTCAATAACATATCAATGCAAATTAAAAACAACATCATTCATGTTTGTTATCTTTGAAAATAAATTTTTTTCCAAAAAAAGTCAATCACGCATCAACAAAAAAACACCAAGTGCCAATAATTTAATAATTAATGTGTATGCATTGATCAAATAGCAGCATAGTGGAAATTTGTTGTTGCACAAAATGTTATACAGAACCCATTGCTCCTGAAACTTCACCAGTATATAATTGTTACTTCTCTAAGTTGGAGATCAAGTTCAGATCCAATTCAAATCCAGTTTATCACTTCCTTTTTATTGCAAGAATGTTTGTAAAGTTACATTGCACATTATAAAAAATTAGTGTAACATTTCAAATTTCCACTATGCTTCAAATAGCAAATTCTTACTTGGGATAGATTGTATGATTTTTGTTTTGATTTTTTTTTTTGTAAATTAAATTTGTTGTTTGCCTATATTTGTAAATAAACAGTGGTACAGGAAATATACACAGTGGATCTTGAAATACAGTATGGGAAGAAAAATCTTGCCCTCTGTAAATTTGCAATAACTTGGCGACCATTAAAGTAAATTATTCATAAAATGGCTCATTTAAATCTATAAAACATGTAAATTTTATTAAAAAATTTAATAAGATATTCATTCACCATTTTGTTCAATAACTGCTTCACAACATTTCCTCATTGATCCAATTAAATTTTTTATAACAGAATCTGGAATACTCTCCCACTCCTCAATCATAAAACGTTTCAAATCATCAAGATTTTTTGGTCGCCGTCTTTCCACATTGGTCTTGATGATATTCCATAGGTTCTCTATGGGGTTGAGGTCAGGACTATTGGATGGCCAGTCAATAACCTCAGGCACATTAGCTTGAAGAAATTCCTTGGCCACATGACTAGTATGCTTAGGATCATTGTCTTGCCGAAAGTGCCAGACACGTCCAAGCATTTGTCGAACCTCAGGTAAGTGCCTCTGAAGTATTTCAACATAAAAGACCCTGTCATTATTTGCTGGAAGCAAAAAAGGCTTGTTTTTCCTTTCATACAAAATCCACTCCAGGCGAAAATTTTTACATGATTTTTTGGAATAGGACGAATTGGTCATGTGCCTTTATACCATTGTTTTATGGTGTTCCTGAACAATTGGAATGCTGTTTCATCTGTAAAAAGGGTCTTATTCCAGTTGTCATCAAGATGAGCACGAGCCCATTCTACCCATCTTTCATTATGTGCACTGGTAAGCATTGGGGTTGCTAATGGCAAGTTCTTATAACCCAAGCTACCCAGATGCTTCGAAATGGTTCTATAAGACACATCAATACCTTTTTCAGCCAATTTAATTTCAATTTTTCGGGAAGAGAGAGAGGGATTTCGTCTTAAATACTGGCCAATTGCAATTGATGTTCCGCTGGTAATTTTTTTAGGGCAACCACTACCTTTTTTACGTTCAATGCTACCAGTTTCCTTTATTTTTTAATATAGAATTTAATAGTTCAAAGTGGGATGTTTGTTTTTCTATTAATCTCCTGAGGAGACTGGATTCCTTCATTCCAGAAATGTAAGATGACTTCAGGATGTGTTTTTTTAACTTGTGATGACATTTTAACTTGATTTACAAAAAATAATAATAATATATTAACTCAAGACTAAATATGAAAGTTGATGCGTTACAAGATGTTGTTTACATGGAATATTTTGTTTACATGATATTTATTAAGATCTTCAAGTCACACTAAATTTTATCACAAATACAGAGGGCAAGATTTTTCTTCCCATACTGTAATTCTACATGGAAGGTTTAAATAATGATTAACATTAATTAGTATTTTAAAGAAATTGGAGAACTAGATGATTTCGTAATGATAAAAAATCTATCCCTAACGACAAATTTATACTAATCCCGTGCATAATTATTTTCTCTTATTTGATATTTGTTTCTATTATTTTTATTATTTTTTATTATTTTTTATTTCTTTTCTTTTCTTTTAGTAGGTAAAACAAACAACCTTATTTAGTAGTTTTAGAGACGTACCTGACTTGGTATATGCGAAAGAGGAAAACGGCTAAGAGGGAACCCACCAAGAAACGTGATCAGGATACACAGTGTAAAATCTAAAAAAGACATTGATTAGTATTTCTTAGTACAAGAAATTGTTTAATGATATTAAAAGATAGTTTTGAGAGTAAAGCATAAATATACATTCGCGGAAATTGTTATTATGATTTAGTATAAATAATGGGAAAATTGTACCAGCATGTCATCATAAATAAAAATCAAGAGATTTGTGTGAGACGCGGATTTTTGATCTCACAATACCCAGAAGCTAGTGGTTCCTTTAAATGTTCCAAAAGCTGGTTACTTGGATTTTTAAGACGTAAAAACCTTTCTTTATGAAGACAAACTAAAATATCTCAAAAGTACCTGAGCAACTCCACCATCAACTAAATTCATTTAATAAATATATAATTAAAAAAAGGTTGGAATTTAATTATGAACTTTACAATATATATAATATGGATGACAGTGTTGTGACCAGAAACTCTTTTGGCTTCCCGAAACGTTTCGGAAAATGAACTTACACTAAGCAGAAAACTAAACCTAAACCTAAACATAAACATAAACTACTAACCTAAACTAGTTTCGGGTGGTTTCTGTTAGTTTCTGTTTCTGGTTTTCCCTAAACTCAGAGTTTTGGGTCACAACGCTGATGGATGAAACTCTGGTATATTTTGATATGTCAAGAGGATTAACTATCAGCCAAAAAGGTGAAAAAACAGTACATATTAAATGTACTGGTAATGAAAAAAATAGATTTACTGTGGTTTTAACCTGTGCAGGAGGTAATTTAGTAATTATTATTTATATAAATAATTTTATAGTAAAATTAATTTAATTTTTGGTATATTTATGTATTTAATCAGTATTAGATTAAAATTTTAATTTGCATTTAAAATTGTAAAAAAAATAAATTCACATATATAATAAATTTTATCAATAGATGGATCAAAATTGAAGCCAATATGTATTTTTAAAGGAAAAAAATTACCACAAGGTCAAACAATTCCTGATGGAGTTGTAGTTTGGTTTCAAGAGAAAGGTTGGATGAATTCTGAACTCATGGAAAAATATATAGATATGTTAATTGAAGACAGAGTTAATAAAAGAATTGATAAGGAACCTGCATTAATGGTTTATGATTCTTTTTCTGGACACTTAAAAGAAACTGTTAAACAAAAATTTGAGGCAAACTATTTTAATTTAGCTATTATTCCAGGTGGGTGTACAAGTATATGCCAGCCACTTGATGTTTCGATCAATAAACCATTCAAAGAACATTTAAAAAAAGAATGGGATGAATAGATGCGTAATGGAGGCAATGGTGTTACTGCAGGTGGTTATTTATGTTGTGCAAGTATCAGTGATGTTTGCAAATGGGTTAAAAATGCTCGGGACAGTATTTCTTCTGAACTTATATTAAATTCATTTAAAAAGATAACAAATCCTATTGATGAATTAGAAGATAATAATGTTTATGAATTACTTGATGAAGTATTTGTGGAAGATAAACAAAATACTGAAAATAATATGTCTTATGATATTTATTATAGTGATGATTTAGAAATAATTTGAACGTTTTTAATAAATTTTTTTTTATTCGTTATAAAAATATTAATATTAATATATTTTTAATATTTTGTGTAATAAATTCGTTACCTTTTTTGGATAATCTTATGCTCAAATTGAATGTCGATCATATTGTAAAAAGGGGGTGCTATCTTTCCAGACTTTACGGTATGTATGATTTGCATTTTCATACATGCAGAAAAAAATCATACATACATAATTTTTATTATATTAATTTAACAAAAATGTATGTATGTATGATCTATGACACGCCATAATGTACAAAAGTCTAATTATTAATTAGGTCGATATCCAATTATATATTGCTTGTAACCAATTATTAAATGTTTTATAAATAATTATTAAATGGTTATAATTATTAAATGGTTATAAATAATTATTAAATGGTTATTAATTGGATTTTAACTAATTATTAAATATACTTTTGTCCATTATGGCGCGCCATATTGATCTGCATTTTCATACATGTATGGAAATAAAATTTATACGTTACATTAAATCTATTGTTACCATTAATACAATAAGAATTTGTATTACCCAACTAGAATATTTTGATGGTCTATACATCATTCAAATAGTTTATGGTTAGATCGTCAAATTTTTATTCCAGAATTTTATATTATTTATATATGTGAACTTTGACCCATCTGCAGCAATATAAATTAAAATGTACCATCAAAGGATATTATTGTTATTTATTTTTACTTCAGTTATTCTGTATACTTGGATACATTTTTATGACAAACTGACAAATGATGATCTATATAGAGAAACTTATGGGACAAAAACCATTATTACTAAAGAAATCTTTTTACACATTAATCAAACAGTTGAAGCATTATCACCTACACATACAGTAATCCGACATGTTTTAAATCATGACAACGCCAACAAAAATAATAAGAATAATCAGAATAACAATAAATTTCTAATGAATAAAACTACAATAGTCAAAAGTGTTGATGGTAAACCTAAAGAATACGTTTCACCAGAATATTATGTTAATTATTTAGAAATATTTAGAGGACAACATCATGCGATGTTAAAAGATTTAATTTATAGGGCAAATAGAGCAGTAAGAAATAATTCTGTTTATTCGGTGACTTTAAAACCACAACTAGCACCATCAAAAAATCCACATGATTATTTATCATTAGCAAGATATTTTTGGCCTAATCCAGAAACAGAAAATGGCTTTCCTTATGTGAAAAAAGATGGATTTGCAAATCCAGAAATCTTTCTTGTTAAAGACTATCAATACTTGAGAACTTTGTTTCATGATATTCAATATCTGGGATTTGCTTATTTTTTCACAAAGAATGAAACTTATGTCGAAAAAACTCTGTATAGATTGGATGAATGGTTTTTAAACGATACAACTAGAATGAATCCTAATATAAATTATGGTAGTTTAATTAAGGGCTCTCGATTAGGAAGAAGAACTGGTGTATTAGATTTTCATCCTGTTTATAGGTAAATATTAATTTTTTTTTAGATTTGTACATTTTTTTATTTTCATTTTTTAATAATTTAATTATAAAATTTTTTTAGAATGATACAGTCGATATATTTAATGAGATCATCAAGAATTTGGAATTTTGAAATTGAGAATGGTGTTAAGAAATGGTTAACAAAATACTATGATTGGTTAGAAAATAATATAATGGGAATAGAAGAGAAAGAAGCACCCAATAATCATGGTACGTATTATGATGTACAGGCAACTTACATTCTACAATATCTGGGTAGAATAGATGAAGCTAGAATTTATTCAAAACAAGCATTAATAAATCGTATCGAGACTGCTATATTACCATCAGGTCAACAACCTTACGAAACAAAAAGACCGACCAGTTGGTTTTACTCTATATTTAATCTAAATGCTTTATTCTTATTGGCCGAAAGAGCGAACTATTTCGGATTTGATGGATGGCGGTATAAAAGCAAGAAAGGTCAAAGTATCAAGAAAGCCGTCGATTATTTATTGCATTTTGCTTTGAATGATGGTCATGATTGGCCGTTTAGAAATATTGGAGAGTTCAAGTATAATGATTTTGTTAAAATATTGGAATTAAGTTATATAATTTATGGAGATAAAAAATATCTAGATGCTTTAATATTATTAAGACCTAAAGCTAAATTGGAACAAGCTTTACGTAATAATGGTGCAACTTGGGAAGATAATTATTTATGTAATTGGAGTCTTATGACAAATAGTCAATTATGGACCTGTTTAGAATAAATGATTTTTTTTAGAATTAAATATATTTTTTTTTTTGATGGACTTTTTTAAAGCATCCAATATATGATTTTTTTTGTTTGTGTAATTTTAAATAGAAAATAAATTTATAATAATAAATATGAAAGATCCAAATATTTTGGTTCCTTTATTAATTTATCAACCAAACTTACAAATTTAATTCTAATCGTATTGATGAAGATGAAGCCGATAGTTGCAAACCTCAAAAAAATATAGTTCGTTTTTTCTTCACAATAACAATAATAATTCATCATTTCTATCAATTTTTAAATCAATTTTAATATTAATGAAATGATGGTGATAAGTTTGAATCATTATCATTTGATTCATTTTTTTGTAGTGATGATGACGATGTTTTTTTAGTGATGATTATTGTTATGATGACGGTGATGACGAAGATGACGACGACGATGATTTTATTTAAAGAAAATTTTTGAAAGCATTAAAAAATACTCGAGAAATTTTTTGATGATATTGAATGATGATGATGATAGGCATAATAACGTTGGATGTGCTTTCACAGCTGTTGAATCATTGTTAAAACAGATAATATTGCTATTGATTTACCATCAGCAACAAAAGTTCTTTTTTTCTTCTTCAACTAGTAAAATTATGAAAGAAACTAACTATGAAAATAAAATGTTGCTGGTGTTGTTATCAGCACAGAAGATAATATTTTGAATGATGGAAGTGAAGAAGTCATACTACTTCTATAGATTTTACAAAATCTGATTCACAAAAATATTGACATCTCAAATAAATTTTCATGCATAACAACTAATATTATAAAACAAACAATTCTTCTACTGCTGCTATTGGTGCTGCTATTGCTACTACTATCGCGATTACATCACCAACATCAATCAATTCTTATAATAATAATAACAATCACTTATTCTCTATAAGCATTATCTTTGCTATTTATTATTAATTATATAATAAAACATTATAATAATAAAAATAATAATAATAATAGTAAAAATGATAGAGTGGTATTTTCTTTAGTCCAATGGAGAGAGGACTTGGTGGTAGCGATGGTGTTGTTGTTGTTGTTGATCATCAAGAAGAAGTTAAAGAAGTTGATGATTTAGAAAAATGTGGATTATTAAGAGGTGATAAAGATGATGAATTATGTCGATAATTAATTAAAATTATATACATTACATAATAAATTATAATTTTTTTCTCTATTAATTTACATTCTTGTGCGAGTATTAATGTCAATGTTAATATTGGTGAATGATTATTAAAAGATTTTTTTTTAAAAACCGAAATATATTATGATAAATTAATTTGTATATTTAATATATAATCCACGGGATTGTTCCAAAAATACAAAAGTCAATAAAGTGTGAGGGCTAAAAAATAATAATAAATTATTATTATTATTATAATACTCAATAATTATATTCAAATTTTCAATTTAAAAGATAGTAAATAATCTACCCAATTCTAAAGTAATGAGCCACAAATCCTTTATACAATCCAAAGATTCCTTCTGTCCTGACTGTTTTAATAAAACAGTCTAAAGTATTCTTATAAAGGCTGTTATTATAACATAGAATTGTAAATATTAAATATATAAATATATGATTCACATAAATATATATATAATCAATCACATACACGCACACACAATATGCATACAATATACACACCTTCCTTTCCCACTTTTCTCAACTTTTTGATTATACATTCGTGTGCTAATAACATCAAAAGGATTCATTGCTGTGCATACACAAAGACCACTCAAAAGACTTGAAAACACATGAACTAAAATATCAGAATCAGTCAATCCTGTTTCCTGTATCGTCCACCTTTTTATATAGAAATAACTTGACAACTGAGTAGCCGAACCAACTCCTGTTCTCAGCATTGCTGCGTCCACACCCCTAAACAAATCTTTGATGCCCCCTTTCTTACTAATTTGTTTCAATGCATCAAATGTATTTTTGTAAGAATGTTGATGTCCAACTGCCATAATATGTTGTGAATGGGATTGCATTCTGGTTTTCACCAGGTAAAACGGTGATCCTAATGCCGCTCCGATAACTCCTGCCAGTCCACCTGATAATATACTTATAGGCATAGATGTATTTGATACATTGAGAAATCCTATCAACGAGTTACGTATTGGATCATAAAAACCTAAACGTGAACCATTCATCACAAGTTGATATACGTATGCAGGCCCTTTTTTCATTTATTGGAATTATAGTTTTTTTAAAAAAATAATCATGAGTAATATAAATGCTAAATATATATACGAATATATATTAAAAATATTATCTAACAACCTATGCCTTTTTGAATTCCTCGCAAGCCTTCACGTCTAACTATCATGGAAAATGCTTGAAATACATTTGTGTAAGGTTTTATATAATTAGAATTACCACGAGCCAATTCACCTTGAAGTTGTAATCGTGTTTTAACCACCTATATATATGGATACATTCCTTCATTATATATAATTTATAGATAATTTTTCATTTATCAAAAAAATCCAAATAATTACTGACCTCCCACGGATTAGTGAATGTGACTGCACCACAGGCAGCTACTCCTCCGACAAAAAATCCCGGTATGGCACCAATTTTTTCTTTAGCTATTGCTGTGTTTATTGCTTGATTTTTTGTAAACAATTTTGCGGCAGAATTATTTACCGCTGTCGTCGTTGTCGTCGGTGTTTCTGTTGTCGTTGTTGGTGGTGAAGGCGGTACTTGTGTTAAATTTGATGACATGCCTGTAAAATTTAGAAATTTTTATCTTTGATTAAAAAAAAATGATGAAATGATGATCATTTTCTGTCAAAGCATACTCGGCTTTATCACGTGATTAATTATAGTTTTGGACTATTGTGAGCTCTTGATTGCCATGAGGTGATCAGTCATGTTGAAGATGTAGTAATTAATCTAAAAAATAATTTAAAGGTTACTCTGAATTTTATACCAATAAACTTTGAAGATAGAGGTAGTGGGTTTTTGAAAGGATGTAGATCACATGTTGATACAACTAACATATTAATATGCATCTTTTGTAATTTCTATCGCGTTGGCATTATTGTGATTTAAATAAATTCTTGGTAAAATTTTTAAAAAATTTTTCCGTATGAACATACTGCAATGAACAATATAATTACGCCATAATATACATTGATAGATGAATTTGGCAGTTGTTTGTGGTCGCATTTATTTTTTAGTATCAACTATTTTGGTAAAGATATATATATTATGCAGATATTTTTACAGTAAGTTCTTTACATGAAATCGCCGACATTATATTGTTTTAAAAGATCGGGTGATAATTTTCTATAAAAAACTAGTGTATTTATTATAAAGTTTACCTTTAATTGAAACATCAGTTCAATTAAAGAGGGAGAAAATTTTCTTTATATGAAATTGTAACCTCCCTAGACAATCTTATAAGTTCAACTTTATCTCAGTGCAGCTATATAAAATCACCCACTAGAATTAACAAATTAAACAGTTAGTAAATACCTTCGGTTCCACGTAATCAAAACAAATTAATATTTAATTATTATAAGATTTAAATACTTTTGATTGGCTTGAATGAAAAAAAACAATGCTGTTAAAACCACCATCTAATCCATAAACTAAATTACCGTATTCTTCATCTGGTACAGAAAATTTGAGGTTTTCACTTCACAGATGAGGAGGTACATATGCAACCCGTTAATCCGAGAGCGATATCGACTTTCTTTTACTTTGTTATTATCAGAAGCTAACCATTCTTTTATGGAAGTAAATAAAATCATTATACGATTATTATTATTATTATTATTATTATTATTATTATTATAGTGTGCTTTCTATTTTAAATAATTTTTTCCTGGGTTTTTTCATTGAAAAGAAAAGTGACTAACTATGATAAGCAAACAAGCGACTTTTCTGTTTTTAAGGGTAGGGGGAATCACGTGGTAAATTAATAGTAAACAATGGCTCAAAAAAAAATTTTTAATGTTGATCATCATAAATAATAATAATAATAATAATAATAACGTAAAATAATAACTCAACATTATCAACATTAACACTTAATACTTTTGCCAATCAGTCTTAACACTTAAATATTTAAACACTTTTACAAAAACTTAAACAAAAACATTTATGCTTAACAAAAACCAAAAACCAAACCTTTGCTTTCTATATTAAAGCAAATAACCAAAACCTCAGAATTCTATATCACTCTGATAACCAAATGGACAATTAAACCCTATTGTTTAATTTCCGACCAAAAAAATGTTTTATTAAGCAAAAATTGAAATAAATTATTTGTAAATAAATTTTATATTATAAGCAAGGCCTGAAATATTAATTAAATAGTTAATTAACCAGTTGATTGATTGATTGTTCTTTCACTTGGTCAAAAGGTAATAATTTTTA
>CAUDNR010002101.1:30345-42241 GCA_958430865.1 Entrophospora sp. SA101 | reverse complement strand
GGATAGTAAAATTTTTAGTTTTTGTCATGTCACTTTATTCAATTATTTGTGATGATCTGCAGGTGTCCCTATACTTTCAGCAACACCTGTAATTTTTGAATCTGATATCCAAAAACCAGCACCAGTTTTCCATACTGTGTTTTCATCTTCTAAATCAGATTCCATGCCTATAGGGGCTTTTATCCACAAGATATATGAGCTATATAAATCTTGATATGCTTCCATGGTGTTCAGTTGATATGAAACATCATGAACAAAAATACTTTGATCTTTTCAATAAAATAATTTATAATTAATATTATTTTCTGTTAATGATTTATACCAATTTTTCATTTTCAAATGCTAAATATAAAAAATATTTTATTAATAAGATAGTTTTACTAAACAATAAGAAGCTATCATTAAGCTGGTAAAAAATTTGCTTTAAATTAATTAAAATTATTAATTTATTTCAGAAAGAGTAATTTTTACTATACGTTGTATACTTTGGTTATGGGATTGGCAACTTTTTTTGAAGAATTTTAAGAATTTTATAGATCTTTACTAATTAATTTTGTTAGAAATTTTCCAAAAAATTAAAGGGGTTTTGTATTACATGCAACAAAATTTTGAAGATGTTTAAAACGCGTTTCGCGTAACTTATCTATGTAATGTGCATAAATTTGGATTTTTGAGCTGGATCTAATATATAATTTGGCACGTGATTCCCCCTACCCTTAAAGAATTGTCAGAGCACTTGCACAGGAGGAAAATACTCATACCCAAAGCCATTTGTAAGTATTACCTATTCTTTGGGCACTCTGACAAAAATCTAACTTTCATTATTACTACTATTTTTATTATTACAAATAATGTTATTATTAATATTTTCTTCGTTTTCATTATCTTCATAATCTTCACTCTCCACCTCTTTCTTTTTTCCTTTTTGACCCATTCCTGAATTGCTTCTATCGTTTTTCTTCTAGGATTTGTTTTTTGTTGATAGAAGTTTTTTATTGTGGAAGCAGCAACACCTTTTCCATCTCCTAGTAATTGGGAATTTCAATGACCATTCATTAAATGAAAAATCAGGATTCAACCCAGTATTTTTGTCAAAAAATTGTTTGAAATCCCATATATTTTCTATTTTTTTTGTGAATATTGTTTATCACTAGTAAGTTGGCTTGTTTTATTTTTAAATTGTTTCCTTCTTGGTTCTATTTTATCAATTATTTGATCAACTTTTTGATTTATAGTATGGGGTTGATTTTGGTAGGTTTTATGGCGAATCAAGAAACCAAGAAGGTGTCCAATTAACAATCCACAAAAAAGTTCATTATTGAATGTAAGCATTTTTTTAAAAATGTTATTATGGATGAAAATTGTGTAAATATTTATTGATTATTTGTTTTTTTTAAACCAAAATAAAATTGTTTGATGATGATTATTTTAAAGATTTATTATTTGAATTTTTTACCTGAAAATTAAGTGAATTGGTGATGTTTTTATAATGTTCCAATACAAGGTGGGATTATTTACCTTGTTTCAATGTCAATGAGAGAAAAACAAAGACTTATAAAACATATCCTTGAATGTAGTAGAATTTGTTCAAAACTCAAACAGCATTTTTTATTGATAAGCAATATGAAGATCATTAATTATGTTTGCATAAAGGAGGATTTTCTTTGTAGTAATAGTCAGTAAAAAAATTGTAATAATAAAATTATTTTCCTTCTAAGGGTTTCTGCTTTTTGTTAAGTAATAGTACACTTATTTTGTTTTCTTTTTCTAACATTTTTGATTTTTCTTTCTTCTTGGTAAATTTCATAGGTAATTCTTTCTTTTCTTAGATAAGCTTCAAGTGCCTGAGTATCATTTATTTTGAAAATAAAAGGAGCAATTTTTTTACCTTGTTCCCTTTTCAAAATACTACTAATGGTGCTGTAATTCTTTGGTTCCATAGTAGATCTGATGTAAATGAGTTTCATGTTAACAGTTTTTGTCCAGAAAAATATCATGATCACATTAATTGTGATTATACATGCAGCCCAAAGTATTTTGACACTGTCATAAAGGGTGCTACACTTATGTTTTTAATAGTGAGTGTCATAATTAATTTTGACTTTTGACCATTGAAATTGGAATAATTTTGACCTTTGAAATCCCAAAACCAATTTGGGCTTCATGTATAATTGTAATTGTGATGTTTAGACAAACATTATTGGTCCCTGAATTTTTGGTAATACAAATGCTCACTTTGGTTTTGTTGCAGTATACCCTATATAAGAATACAATAAGTTAAAAGCATATCCAAAAGAAAAAGACACTAGGAAATAATAACCCAATCTGTGCTTTGGACTAATCATTCTGATTATCTTGTATGATTAAAAATGAGAAACCAAAAGCAATGAAAATAAAACACAGTCAAGAGACTACAAGTGTGGTGTTAAAGAATTTTCACCACCAAAATTATTTTGTGACATTATGTTCACTTTGTCTGGTTATTTCCCATATAATAATAATAATTAGTTTTGATTGATATAAAACATAGATAAAAACAATTTTTCGTCTTTATTTAATGATTTTCTTAATGTAATATATTCTATTTATTTTTTTCAAAATAAAATTTTTTATTAAAAATTTAATATTTATAAATAATAATATTATTTAGATAAAATAGATATTATTTTTTTTTACCTTGCATTCATATACAAAATATTAGTTTTTTACAAGCTTTTTCTTGCCACTATCCTCCTCTTTTGACAAAGTTTTTTTTCTCTTCTTGACAATTTTATTTTTATCATTTTTAATTTTATTATTTTCAAACTTATTATTTGTTTTTTTATCTAAACAATTTTTTTGAAATGAAAGTGCCTGTTTTAATCTAATTAATTCATCTTTTTGTTTTTTTGTTAAAATACTGTAAGCTCGACTTTCTTTAAATTTTTTCAGAGAATTGAGTCCTTCTTGATAACAAATAGGAGATGTCTGGGAAATTACTTCAATAAAAACAGGATTGTCAAATAATTTTTGTGCCATTATTTATCAAAAAAAAAAAAAACCAATTCAAGATATTTTAATCATTCATGATATCATGTGACTATTAATATCACTAATTAATTTTGGTTAATTCAATTTAATCACAAACCAATTAAAAAAAAATTATTTATTAATTTTTCCTGAGCAGTCATTCATTATTTATTACTCTAAATAAAGAAATAAAGAATGGAACATCTTTGAGGATTGAGTAAACTTAAAACTTTAAATGCTATATTGATTACATATTAAACTGAAGGGAAGAATAAGTGCTTTAAGAGACTTGTTTATTTCTTCAAGTGTAACATCTAATCCCTGATACTGGTTTGACCATCCTGAATGAGATACAACTGAATTTTCCTCAATGAGTTTTTTTATTTCAGGTCAGAAAAGTAGGTAATAGTATATATATACTATTACCTACTTACGTTAGACTGTTACCACCCATGATTAGACTGATACCTACATATGTGGCCTAATCCGCTTTTTTAGCCACATGCGAACTATTACCGGGATAACGATATGGTCATTTTTCATCACCAGGTCATATGCTAACTATTGGCCACATATCAATGTGACTCATTCTGAATTTTTGGCCACCCAGATAAGTATACTTATTTTGCATTTTCGGCCACATTCGAGTGAGGTGTATTTTGCGTTTTTGGCCGCATTATGTTGTCATTTGGTGTTAAATCAGGTGTTTAATCGACGGTAAAAATATGTATTCATACCCCGCATTCAGGCCCCGATATGTAACAAACGTGACTATCGTGAATCATGGTTCACGATCAACTTTATGTGGAACTTTAGGAAAAACTATCTTGAAGGCGGGATATGGCTCGATACGCAATTTCGAACGTGGCCCATTTTCAATTTCTAGCCACATTGATCGGGTAGTAAAAAATAGTGTAATAAAAAATTTATCTAGTATGAAGTCAACAGCATCACCAAAAGTTCATCGCTATGGGATCACTAAAAGCGTATTTTTTTGGTTAGACTTACAATTTTTTTCTGAAAATGCTTATTTTGGCTTTTATGGTGAGGGATGAGGCACATAGTGCCGAATTAGCAACCTGCATTTTGGCTTTGTATCTCGAATTCGAATGCCAAATTTGAGGCACGAAGTGCCAAAATAGTATTTGTGATCTAATTTTGCGTGTTGCATTCGAATACCAATCGAGGATGAGGCACATAGTGCTGAATTGTTATCCTTACTTGGTAGTACCCCAAAGCATAATTTTATAATATATATTTCTATAATAATTATGTCTTGACGTAGTATGCCATGTTTTGGATTCCTAGAAAGCTTTCTCGCGTAGTCGGTACTTTTGGGTACTACCACTTTATGTAAAAAATCGACCTATGCTTTGTCATTTTACTATCAAAAAATTGGATTATACTTTGACGTACTACCAAATCAAAAAAATTGGATTACGTATTAAAAAATTGGATCACACTTTTGTGTATTACTTTTCCGTGTAAGAAATTGGAACGTACTACTTTGGATTATACTTTTATGTAATAATTTTTGATTTGAATTTCTCCTCGCACTTATTGTAAGAGACGACAAAAATTTCCCTTACCTGAGATAAATGATTAGTTGAATGAATTAATCGGTAAATTTTGAGTTAGTATTGGTAATAGGTATCGAATCAAAGAGTTCTTGAATTTCATTGACTGATTCTGGTTTATATGGCAGAAGAATCAGAGCTCTCGCTTTATTAAAACCAGTTCCACTGTATGGTTTGTGATCAATCCAATAAATTTGTTCCATACTTGTTGACCCTTAAGTCCTTCTCTTTTTCATTTACTCTTGATAGCATAATCACACCAATTACCCACTACCGCATTGATGAATTTTATTGTAGCATTGAGATCAAGTGTTCCTTTGACCTGAGGTTTAAATCCGAAGAGTAATAATGCATCTTGTCGAATTTTAATAATTTTTTCCTGCAATTATTCGAATGCTTTTGCCACATCATCGTCTGAGAGAATTTGCTCATCATCTATGCCAGTAAAACCCAATGATTGAAAAGGTTATGAACAGCCTCCCATTGTTTTACCGAATAAGGTTTGTATAAATCGTTTGAGGCCAGATTCAAAGAATCTTGTGATTCCTCCCATTGTATAGTTTCTTTGAATTTTAAATTTTCCAAAGCTTTTATCGCATTAGAACCTTGTCTTTGGAAATAAGCAAGTCTTCTAAAATGTTGTAAAGGTTTAGGACTATTAAAATTTTTTACAAAATCTATATCACAGAGTTTAGTCCAGTCAGCATGATCCATACCCCAATCTCAAATGTCATTTTTACCTCCAATATTACCCGAAGCATATGCTCTCCATAAATAATATCGTTTCAGAATCATATTATCAGCAAATGAACGTGTAGGAATCTGCTTAAGTAATTCAGCTTCATTGGGATCAATATCTGGGGATTGGCTATTAATTCTGCATCAGCAACTTCGATTTTTTTTGCAATTCCTTTAATATCATCAGATACATTTACACAATCGGCCTTAGCCAAGTTATAATTTTCTATTGAAACTAGATCAAGAGTTGCTCCAGTACTAGCAATAAGATTGTAAAGAATTTGGGGAAAATATTTGACTGATAAGCGTCTCTGATATTTGACCTCTATATAAGTTTCTACCACTGGCGATGAGTCAAGAGCATAACAATCAGCAATTTTGTTCCATTCATGACGTCCCTTTATAGCAACTGGTAAGTCTCCAGGTCTTAAGGCTGGAAGTTCTGCGTGAATAAGGTCATGATTTGGATCTTTAAAAATTCCAGGTTTTTTATTATTATATGGGCAATCATGAATTTGATAAAGCATTTGTGCAAAAGCTTCAACATGAACGCCTGTATTGATATTACTAATTGCTATAATTGCATTGAAATGATTAGGAATTTCAAAGGAGATACCAGCTTCCACAGTGCTTGTATAAATTACGCAATCAAGACCACTCCAGGTAGCATTAATATCAGCAAAATCCTCTTGACGTTGTTTTCCATCTATTTGACCAAAATAAACATGTGTCAAGATAGGTGAATCATCTAGTTTTCGTAACTTGTAGGTTTGAAGTGCCAAAGCTCTAACTTTTTTGCATGAAGTCATAGAAAATACAACACGCTTACCTTCTTGAAGCATCCAAAGACCTTTACGCATAGCCTCTGTTCCTTTGTCTGGGTCATAAAGATTTTTACAGATTCACCTTTACGTGGTTGATACTTGTTGTTAAAAATTCGTATATTTCTACCTTGATATTGTCTTAAGAAGGTTAAAGTTGATTCATTTGCAAAAACATCCATAGCCACAACGTGAACAGCAAACTTCAACAAATCACGCATAGCATTTTCTAATTCTCGGGCATGATACCACTGGACATTTGACACATCTTCATCTTCAATAGGTTGAAATTTTTCCTCTACGGACTTCTTGGAAGAAAAGGTTTGTGGCAAGATTTCAGAATAATCCGATTTTGGTTGAACCAAATAATCTTCTAGCTTGTGGAATCTATTTTACCTCAAGAGATCGCAGGTCTTTTAACTCTGCCTTCTTTTGCTAATCCAAGAAGGCGAAGACTAAAACGTGTCTTGGGAAGGCCAACATCTATAAATTTCAAGTAAGGTTTTCCTACCAATTCAATGACCTTTTCCATAAAGCCTTTGAGATCTCTATCCTTTAAAATGTAGCACAATTTTCATGAAAATGTGATAAATTCAATACCGGAAAATCACTTATTATTACAAACAAGAACTGTTCCCAAGACCAGAACGTTTACTAAGAACTGACACATAAAAAACAATTACATTCCAAATAGCGTTCATTGTGTTGTGAACAATTATTTGTTTGAGTGGAGGAATAAGAACAGGCACGAATTTGATAACGTAAAAATAAATGTTGGTTTGATTCATGTTGTCAACAATCACTTCACTAACAGTTGTTTCCTTAACAAATGGTTCGAATTTAAGAAGTTGGAAGCAACCATGCGACAAACCTTTGAAATAGTCTAATAAATTAAATTGTACTACTCGAAAATGTATTAAAAGAGTTGGTTTTCGACTTGATTGAAGAATAACTCTTCCTAACTCTTCTCTTGACCATATAATCAAAATAACTTTAATATAATGAATGTCAATGAAATGATTGTATACACAACAAATTTAAGATATACGATTACCCGGATCATCATCTGTATTTTCGTTATTTTCGATAAACTCATTTTCGTTTAATCTTTTCGTCATACATTTTTTAGTGCGTTTTGATTTCGACTTGAAGATAGTCCAAGATATCAAACATTTAGATTGGCACCTTTGTAGACAATGATTGTGATAACCATGTTCACACATGGATATATACACTACAATTATTCAAATTAGCATAGTTGGCGTAATCACAATATACGTAATTGCGAAAAATGTTTGTGGATGGTTTCCTAGAAGTAACAAAGCCTCTTGGAAGGTAACTATGGGTTATTTCGTAAACTAAAGATGGCAATTAACACCATTAGATGAAGTTTTGGTAATCAAAGGATACTTGATGTTGTGGTTGCTCCAAGACTTGTATCTACCGAACCTAAACAGAATGCAAGGTCGAATTTAAAAGAGTTAATTTTTGTATTATTCATTTCGTCGAAAGTTTGTTTCGTCGAATGTTCATTTCGTCGAAAATTATTTCATCACAAAAAAAAACTTCATTAAAAGATCCCACGAACGAATATACGCAAACCTTTAATTATATCATGAAATAAATATTCATTAAACATCTTAAATTCTAAATAACCAAAATTCTCTCATTTAACCAAAACGCCACCTCGCCAGATACTGTTTCATTAGTTTTTGTGGTGATTTTTACCAATCTGATCATGAATAGAATCGACGACATTTTTGATGATGATAAAAAAATTGCAGGTAATAAAATAATATAATACTATATTTTAAATCAAAATTAAACGGCAAAAATAGTAATAGTAATAATAATCATAGAAACAATTTGAAAAACTGTTGAACAAATTAAATAAAGTATCAACAACAACAATAAAAATAAGAATGGTGAACGAAGAAGTAATCAAAGAAAAGGGTTTGGTTTTCGATTTAGATTACGAATCAAAAATTAGTATTTACAAAAAATACAAAAGCGGTTGATAAACATTGTTTATCGATGTTGTACGTGAAAATGAAATTATGTGAATTCGCAATTCACATATGTGAAATTCAAATTTACATGTGTGAAATTCAAATTAGCCAATCAGAATTTCACCCCACTCCATAATATTTTAATTTCACATACAACATCGATAAAAAAAATAACTGTTTAATCTCGGGACAAAACGGGGTAGGTAAAATTACTTTTATGAATACGTTATCAAGTCCAACATCAATAAGTGGAGGAAGTGCATTATTATATCTACAGCACAATTATTATTATAACATGAGAAATGATTTGAACTTTATCAGTGTTTGTGACCTAACAGTTTAAGAACATTTAGAATTGTATTTTGAAATTAAAAACTCATCGAAGTTAGAACAAACTGAAGTTATAAACGAGAGGTTGTAGTTATAGAAATTGAATAAAGTTTATGGTAAAAGACTAGTTGGTTCTTTTAACAGAGGCATGAAGCGTAGATTAACAAAATTAATGTCAACAATAGTAATTTTTATGGATGAACCAACAATATGGGATGGATCCTGCCAATAGAAGACATATTTGGAAATGCTTGAGTGACTTTAAGAAAGATAAAGCAATAGTTTTGACAACTCACTCTATGGAAAAGCTGAAATATGCATGATGTTGAATGGTAGAATCAAAGCATCGGGAACTTCAATTGATTTAAAAATAAATATTGATCAGGATACAAATTGAGTGTCATTTTGAATAATGACTACGAAGAGGATGGGATGTAGATGAGGATGACGACCTGACAAAGAAAAATAATTCAAGAAATAGTTTATAAAGAAAATTATTATTCCCGAGATTTTTATTAGCAAATGAAGTTGCTAATTTATTGATTTATAAAATACCAAATAATTACACTAATAAACTATAAATTTTTAAAAGATAAAAATCAAAACCATTTGATAAAAATAGGGAATATGTCAAAGATGTTTTTTTAAAATTGTAAAAAATCTTTTTTTAAAAATATTTTTTTATACTTTTATAGAATCGAGTATATATAAAACACTAGAATATTAATTGAAATTAAGTTATTATGCATGTATCATTACTAATATTAATAAATATATTTATAATAATAATTACCATTCATTAATTATATTTGATTTTATCATTAATTTGAGTAGCATCTTTATCGACCTTATCAACAAATTTGTCCAGAATCCAACCACACAGCCAATTCATTACTGTATATAACCCAACATAATAAACACTTGTAATAATTGCAAATAATAATACAAAAATTGAAAGTATAATTATTTTTTGAGCATCGTTGATACCACCAAAAAAACCTTTTTTTGGTTCTGGTAATTTAGGTGTTGTCATTTTATTTTTTATTTTATTTCTTCTCGTTTTGAATTATTTGCCTATTTATATATATGTATAAATAAAACATTCAAATTATGTAATATTAAACACAATCATTATTATTATTTTAATTTATTTTAGTCATAATTATTATTATCATGACGTCGTCGTTTTTGATCAAGTAAAACAATATATATAGAGAATTGTTATTCGTACCTCCCATTTTTGTTATTCGCACCCCTCCCGTGACTAAATGTAGTAAGCGACCAATGAATGGCTTTAAAATATGATGATTTTATTGGTTCATCTTTGTCTTAGTCACGGGAGGGGTGCAAATAACAAAAATGGAAGGTGCGAATAACAGCATAGTGGAAGTTTGTTGTTACACGAAATCTCATACAGAACTCATTGCTCCTGAAACTTTACCAGTATATAGTTGTTACCTCTCTAAATTGGAGATCAAGTTCAGATCCAATTCAAATCCAGTTTATCACTTACTTTTTATTGCCAGAATGTTTGCCGTGTATTATAAAGCTACGTTGCACAATATAAAAAATTAGTGTGACATTTCAAATTTCCACTATGCGAATAATAATCAATTATATATCAGTATAGAATTAAAATGGATACGGATATCAAAAATTTTAAAACAAGGTCTATCTCCGTATTTTAATGAAATAATTGGGTAAAAAAATATGAATACAGTATTTTTCTATTTGAAAAAGAAAATATCTTCAAATTTTTTTTATTGAATGTAAATTTAAAAGATAATATATCAAATACAATGATTTTAGGCTTTTATTTTTATTATTAAAAGATAGATTTATGTTGGCCCGTTAAAATAGATAAACTGGGTTCAGATGAAATTCTTGAATTACATTTTACAAAATCATTCATTTAATCGTCCAAGAAAATGAATAGATGATTCAACAAAACAAAATTTAATTCACGTTTATGAAATTTCATCAAAACATCCAAAGTATTGACTCTGCCGGCCACACAATTATAGAAAAGTCAACACTAATCTGAAAATAATTGAAATCGAAATTTGGGATTACATCATTAAGTGTGGTATTGGACAAATGGACGAAAAAAATGGAATGAATGCAAAAAATTGAAAACTTGTTAAAAGAAATAATCCCACCAGTAAGATTCATTAAATTTCAACAGATGATTTAATGAAAAGATTAGATCTTGTGAAAAAGTTTTTAATAAACAAGTATACCAAGAATCTCTTGCATTATTATCAAGCAATTGACTGGCAACTTCTTTAAAAATATCCAAGATCAGGAAATGTAAAATCACCAAGTTCAGAAATGAAAGCTTTTAATTTCTGGTTAAGTTAAACACATTTTCCGAGACTTAAGGTAAGAATAGATGTTATAACACTGAAAAGACTAATTATTATGAAAATTAAAGAAACTGGAAAATCGGTTGGATACAGGATGGGTCGAAGTGCTTGAAAATTTGGTTTTTTCAAGATTGATCAAAATCAATTAAGTGATTTAATAACTGAAGATTATCAACATCCATTATATCATTCTAGACAAACTGTTTATATGATTCAGATAATATGAAATCAACAATATGTGATGGTATTAATGGTAAATCTTGTTGTTTATAATCAAAAGAACCTTGATTTCATTTGCTTACAAAAATAGTTTAAATCAGAAATCATACTAGAAATGTTCATTTGTTAGAAAAACATGAAGTTTATAAGTTGAAAAAGAAAAATTTATGATTGAGGCAATTTTTAAATATTTATGTATAATTTATATACTATATATATTAATCTATATATAATTTTTTTAACCCCACCTCCTACATCTACAGAATGCTTGTTTATTTTTATAAATAAATATACAGTGTATATATATCTTAAATCCCTCTTTTGAGATAAATTTAAAATATATTTTTGATCCAGTTAAGAAGGTATAGCATTAAAAAAATGAAAAACTTCTTCTACATCCATAACAGCAACTTTGGTTCCACAATTCAAACATTCAACAGGGTAATATATCTCTTCTATTGTACTATTATTATTAGTCATAGTACTACTATTATTACTATTATTTAATTCTGATATTTGTGGTGATTTATCAACTTTTTCATCATCTATTGCTTTGTTCTGTTTGTTTATTTTTTTCTTGGATTTTTTACTTTCCATGTCTTCTTTATAAACCAGTTTCTCTAAATAATTGACTTTACAATTTTCCACAAATATTGCTCGGTATTGATTTGAATATAATTCATGTCTATAAAATATATAAAATCATATTAATATAAATATGTATATTAGATGATTTGTAAAAAAAAAAACAATTAATTTGTATTTTTTTTTGTTATAACTTAATTTAATGACAGAGATTGTGTATTGCTATGTTGGATGTGTTTCAT
>CAUDNR010002090.1:40903-76197 GCA_958430865.1 Entrophospora sp. SA101 | reverse complement strand
AATTACCAAAATATCGACATAATGCTGGCCAATTCTGAACCCTACGTAGGTTTATGTAAGATTTATTTTCCTGATGTATTGATAAGTACTTCAACTTGTTAATGATATAAAAAAATGAAAACATTGATTTGAAAAGATAAGGAATAAATAATAATGTATGTTTGTGATTATTAAAAATTATCCAAATTTCAAATGAAAAAAAATCCAAAGATATATAATATCACTATTAAATGTAATTTCATTTCTCAAGATATTTAATATCACAACTATAGTATCCATATAAATAAATAAAAAATAATTTTAATACATAATAATAGTCGAACAATGTGTCACATTAAATGATTGGGAAGTGTATTTTCCAAAATTTTCTGGTGATCAATGTCAAAATTCTGTTAATAAAATTAGCCACAAACCTTAATTTTAAACCTTTTTTGCTCACCAATCTCCACCAAATTTGAGACACAGATTTTTCAAGACTTTTAGAAAAAAATTAGGAGAGATTATTAATAGAATAGAAAAAAATCTTGATGTTAAAGTTTATCAAACAAATTACCACATTTGGAAATTAATTATCTATTTTTGGTTATGACTCCTGATAATCTCTTGCCCACAATTTTTTCCTTTGTGTTGATAACAAAATTTAGTATATTTTTTGGAGTTTTTTGCCATTTTCACTAAATTTTAATAAACAACAATCCACATAAAGCTATACCTAAATGAAAACTTACAATATTTTACATTTCTTCAACCACTCATCAAGTTTGTAAAGGTAATATTGGTAAAAATCTTAGCTTTGAAGTAAAAAGTAATGCTGTTTTTGAATAAATATAGCCTGACATAGAGAGCCTCTATAAATATGGGAGAGGGCTCATTAGAAAGCTATAATGTCATAGCCTTATCTTTGATTAATAATGATGTTTGAATTTGTTATAAAAATAATGAAATATTTTAAAAACCTGATTTGTTACACAAGTCAGATTTTCTATTTTGTATATGTAATTACACCTCCGTGACATATCATTTGACTGATAAATGACAGGATTCAAAATTCATCTAGTAGTATATCTAAATCAATCTGATGAAGATCTAAAAAAATATCTATCACAAGAGTGGATGTTACTTTTAAAAATTAATAAAATGAAAATAATCAATGATTGAATGTTGATAATTACCATGATTATTACCAATAATTGTTACTTTATTGGAATTAACAGGTTGGGGATAAGGATACTGGCTGCAACTTTTGATGATGGTTGCTACCACCTTTGCGTCATATAAAAATGATTGCAACCACTGGTTGCAACCACCTTTACGACCATTTTGTTTCCTTTTTTGGATTGCAACATGGAACACTAGTTGGGGAATTTTAATAATCTGTTAGTATAAACTGTATTTGGATGAATTGCTGCAGTAATTGTTGAAGGATCAAATTTTATTTCATCCATTTTCTCAAACTCTTTTCTGATTGATTCTGGTTCAGTTTATAATAATATGCCAACAATGTTAATACAATTTATTTATACTAAATCATAAAAACAATTTCTGCAAATGTATATTTATGCTTTTGTCACTGATTAAATTTGGGAGTGTGTTTTAATTGGTAATAACAATTATTTTTGTTTATGTGTGGATCAGAATGAATAGGTTATTAACAAATTAATTTTGGTATTAGCAAATAATTTTGGTTAAGGAAGATGATAATTTATTTAAATAAATATTACTATTTTATTTATTTAGTTTTATTTAGTCAAAACTAATTAACTTGTTAGAAAGTTACTTTTACATTAGATAAAAGAAGTTTGGACTGTAAAACAGTAGGCGAAGGACTGCCCTAGCTGTGTGTCAAAACATTGGGACTAGCCAGACAAAGAGTCAAAAGCTAGTGGATTCAATTGTAAAACAGTAGGCGAAGGACTGACCTAGCTGTGTGTTGAACATAAAATAACCTATTAAATAGGGAACTCGGATTGCATGCTTGCAATATAAAGGCAATATTTGACTTTGAGGGTTAGATTATTTTCAATTTTATTAACAACCTGCCTTAAAAATTTTTATAGAAGACACATATGATAGAGAAGTCATATCTCAAATTTGGTGGTGTTGCTACACAGCAAGGAAGTTTCCAGGGCCTGTAATAGTAATAATTAAAACCTTTAACTAAGCCTGATTTGGCTAAAATAATTGAGGTCAAATAACTTTCTATGCCACAACACCAGTTTGTTTTACAAAAAATGTTATAATAAGTGGATCAACCAACATGGAAATTCTGTATCTAATATTGACAATGATAACAATAATGATATTGATAGTGATGATATTGATAATGAAATGGTCAATTCTTATTGAAGATGATAGATAATAATGAAAAAAGTAATTTTCATCAAAAGACAGAGATAGAGAGGGGCAGAGGTACATATAAAAGGAAAGCAAGTTAAATTAGTATTATTCATTTTAGAAACCCAATATTAAATGAAAAGAACAATTTTGTCATATTTGTTTTTTACATATTAAATGATGTCATATTTACTTCATTTTGGTTTTTTTCCATTTTAAATGACATCATTTTAGTTTTTTTCTAATATTTATAATAAATTTTACTTTCAATGAAAAATAAACATTTGTTAGATATTATTTAATAACATGTTTGTAAACACTTTTGTCATGTCAAAAAGATGAAAAAACTGACAAGACAAAAAAGAGAGAATTCAAAAGACAAAATAATATGTTTATGGTTTACAAGATTAATATTATTTATGTTAATGAATCAGTTGACTTACACAATAATATTTTACAGAAGAAGAGTCATCACCATCATCATTGTCAACAACATTATCTTCATTAGAAGATGATTATGTTTACTAATAGTGGTAGACTTTAAGTCACAAATATATTCAATAAAACAAGAACTGAAATAAATACAAAGAAGAATTAAAAAACATAAAAAAAAATTAAAAGATAACAATAATGACAATGATAATGAAATTTAATTGCCTTATTTCAATTTGATAAATAATTGTTTAATTAATCTCCATTTTGATATTTGACATTAGCATGAGGATTTCTTACACCTGCTGCTGTTGACTTACATTTATAATTATGTTGCTTATTTTAATATTTTTAAAAATAATTATTAGAGAGTTAAAAAAAAGCTTGTTGTAAATAAAACATAATAATAGTTAGTTATCCCTGTGTGATAGTAATGTTAATGATAGATGGTGCAATGCAAATTTTTGGGGATTTTTAATTGCAATTTAATAATTTTGACTTCAAGTATAGTACAATCCAGAAAGTTTTCAGGTTTTGGGTTAGCACGGCCCGTTTCGGAGCTTTATCCATAACATTTTTTTAAAAAAGATATCTCAACGTTGTAATAGAAAAAAATTCACTGCTTAGGTGATGTTTTATGTGAATAGTATTTTTATAAAATAAATAAATTGAAAATTGACTTGTGTTTGAAATTCATGAATTTTATATTCATGATTTCGAAAATAGTATAGGAATCCCGAAATAATTTGGAGTTTGAAACAATATAGGGGTTTCGAAATGGTATAGAAATTTTGAAGTTTCGAAATTGTTTCGGAATTTCGAAAACAATAGGAAACGGTATAGAAATTCGGAGTTTCGAAAAATGGTAGAGTTTCAACTAAAAACTTAAATTTTTTACAAATTACAAATATTGTTTTGACATTTTCTCAAAAAAAATCTTTTTTATTCATGACCGGTTTTTTGCTGTAAAACCTTCCATTTGTTTTGTGTGATATTTCATATATGATTGTCACAAAAATTTAACCAATGAGCGCCTCAAATAGTTTCCAATTTCGGTCATGTTCCCCTTTGGTTCGAAGCCATTTTTATTATCAAGTAAAAGATTAGCAAATTATATAGGCAATCTTGTTTGACTTTAAAATAAATTATAGATTAATTATTGATAAAAAAAGACTGAAAACTCGAATTTATCATTTAATAAAATGGCGATGATAACTGAAATTTGTGAAAGAAAAAAAAAATGAATCATTGCTTGCCTCCACTATAAAAAACTTCTACGAACGAAAAACCAATCCAAGAATGGGTTAATGTGGAAAATGATAGAATGATGATGGATGTATGGAGAGCGAAGAAAATCAAGAAGAAGAGGATGATTAAGAAGAAGATAATAATAATAATAATAATAATAATAATAATAATAATACATAAAATTATTAATTTATTTTTTTTACTAATTTGTAAACTTCCAATTCTTCCAACACATAGACCCTATCAATATCCTTGCCTATGAGATTTAAATCATTTTCATAGACTGGAAAAGATTCATTAAAATAATAATAAAAACAAGGTTCATTCTTGATGTTTTTGTATGATAAAAAATCGTAAAAATTTATGCATATTTCACGAAGTACTATACTATTAATATTAGCATTGTCATTATGATATATCGCATGACTAGAGATTGTAACTCTACTTAATATTGAATCTTTTATTTGACCTTCATCGATCTTAAAAAGAAAACTTTGATTTGTTTCAATCCAATAACATTCATTGAGAGACTTTTCTTTTTTATTCCAACAAAGCGGATTATAACCACCAACCAATTCGCCGGTTTCTTTTATTTTCATGACAACTACAGTTTGCTTCATATCATAACATTTTTCCTGAAAAGCCGACTGAGAAAATTCCTCTCGAGTCCCTTGAAAAATTAATTTAAATTTATGTGGAAGATCATCTTGATCAATCCAACCAGAGATTAAATGCTTCATTTGAGAATTTAACAAATTTCCATTTGCTTTTCTTGGACCGTTCTGAAGCAGTAGCCTTGGTTGCCATCTGTCGCTGAGGTGATATTCAAGAAGTTCGTTATACATTTCTTTATTAAATATTCTTTTAAATGGTGTAATTTTATAATAAAAATCAGTCGAGCTAATTTCATCGAATCTTATCAACGGGATGATATCATCCAATATGGTTTTTAACTTGATAAAATCGTCAACGCTCCACTCTGAAATAGGGATTTCTTCCAAATTCTCTGCTTGTCTAATTCCCCATCGAATAATATTGTCCCAAATCTCAATCTCATCCAATTCCAAGTCATTTCTTTCTAATAAAGATATAAGAACTTCTCCTTCAACATCTTTGAAATCGCTCGATTTTATTAATAATTCAGGATTATCATCGATTAATTCGTTAAAGTAGTCGTGAAGCAGGCTGAACGATTGAAATTTTGATAAAAATTCATGAAAAAAATTTAAATTATGTTGAACCCATTCTTTACTATTGGTGATTAAATGATTTTGTAAATCCTCGGTCAATTCATTGAAACACAATTCATCACATGCTTCGAGTAGTTTTGAAATTTCGCATGGATCCAGGTTATTCACGTTGATAATTGTGGTGTCGTAGCAGTATCTTTTGAAAAAAAAAAAAAACGAAGGAACATTATTAACACAATCAATTTATTAGTAAATCAAATGATATGGAATTAATCTATATCTCACATTAATAGAACATTGAATATTTTTGGACAAATGTTTTCTTTTTCGAATAAAATAATACCATCTTCAGATTTCTTTGCCCACTTATTTGACAAAGCAGCTGTAAAGTATGAAGATTTAGCTTTTAAAATCGCGGAATGGGCTTTAAAAATTTTGATATCATCGTCTGCTCCAACTTTAATTTCCAGATCATGAATTTTATTATGATTGATAAAGCTATTAAAATTTTCCAATGACGTGATTGATTTGGGCATTTTTAATAAAATGAAAATTAGCGAAAAAAATTTTTATTGCAAGCAAGATATTAATTACACAATAATAATAATAATAATAATAATGATAATAATGATAGTAAAGAGCTAACTTGATTTCACATGCGTGAATTTAGATTTTTAAAAATGGTAAACTTTAACATTAAAAAAGAAAAACTTCGGGTAGGACGAGTTATAAAAACAAAGATTCATTTTAAAAAAAAATTTTTTTTCTTTAATTAAACCAAAAATTCATATAATAATAAATGATTACTATAAAAAGTTTCATTCAATCAAAGTCTTCTTATTCGATTGATTAATTAATTTAGTGCAACAAAATTGAATTTTAACAATCAAAGTTATTAAATAATCAGATAAATATTATTATTATATTCGTCCTGAAAAGACGCGTAGTGCATTTAGAAGAAGAGCTTGATCGTCTCAACAACTTTTATTCAATTAACGGCTGAAATCGATCATTCAGATGATTTGATAGAAGGAACAAATCGAATTAACAAAGTCAAGGCCAAAATGAAATTGGGTCATTAGCATTACTGTATATGGAAGAAGATATTGAATAGAAAATAGAAATCTTTATGTAATCTATTTATTTATTTTTTAATATTATTTATTATTAATAATTATTTATTATTATTAATTATTATATTATTTAATTATTATTTATAGAAATGCCATTTTTTAAGCTAATAGAACAATTTTTATATATACAATTAAATATATACACACCCAATGAAAATGATTGATGGATTATTTTTTAACTAAAATTGGTTTTGGAAGTAGTGGTGGTGGTGGTGGTTTTCTTTTTCCCTTCTTTGCCAAATGGCCATTACCATCATTGTCACTGTTATTATTTAAATCCTTTGGAGTTATCTTTTCATTATTGTTGTTATCGCTACTATCACTGTTATAATTATAATTATTATTATTGCTACTACTATTATTATTATTAGGGAGATGATTTAATTTAATATCCTTGATATAATTTCTTTTTTTGATTTTTTGATTATTATATTTATAATAGATCACGTGTGCTATTCCCATAATAACCACTACAAAATATACTGCTATGAATGTCCAATATACTATTAATTCACTCTTTAAACCTTTTTCATAACTGTTAAACAATTTATTGATTCCTTCACCATCATCATCACTTGTGGCACTATCTGCACCTAAAATCTTATTTGTGTTTTTATCAACAATTCCTTTAACATTGTCACTATCGATCATCAATATTGTGTCATTTACACGTGGTAAAGTAATAACAGAATTGTCCTTGATGAATTTCAATCCCTTTTCTATACCTCTGATCTTAACAAATATTATACAATTGACCAACTCTAATACCAGATTATTTATTAATGGAACATCTTTAAATACATCATTTATAAATCCTGTTGTAGCATCCACCGCTGCATTCAATGTATTGTTTAAAGTAGTAATTGTTGAGTTCGACCAACTAAATAAATTATTGTTAAGGGTGTTTTCAATATTAATAATTTCAGTGTTACTCTGATTCGAGAATTGTTTGGATTTTGATTCCAGATTAGAATTTATTAGGTTGACCACGTTGTTTGAAAATTGATCAATTGTGGTGGTGATTGATGCTTGGTAATTATGTTTAATTAAATTTAAAAGTGCCAATTGTGAATAAATTGCTATCACGCCTGATATCCCGATTATCAGACAAATTACTGCAGGTTTGTGCGAGATGTAATAGAAGAACCATTTAACAAGGTTCTTGTTTTCTACACTTTTAAAGAAATTTGAAATTCTCAAGGATAATCTGGTCCATAGAGGACTTTTAACCAATCCAACTATTTCAAAAATCTTTGATCGATCGAGTTTACCACTACTGCCATTGTTTTTTTCATTATTATTATGTGTTAATGATGATGATGAATAATTATTTGATATTACATTAATATTTGATTCGATTTTTTTATGTTTATATCTAATCACTCCAGCATTGATCATTATTAGCACTATAATGATCAATACTATTAGAGCAATTCCAATATAGGAAATTTTAATTAAATCATTTGCTATATTATCTAAAATGCTAAGATCCAAACTATCTTTACAAAAGGTTATGTCCTGATTAGCAAATAGGGATGCTTGAGGGAATAATGTTTGATTGATAACGATGTTTGATTTTTTTATCTCGGATCTTAGTAACTCGAATGGAATTGATGTTGCATTTATCAATTGTTCTTCTATGCCATCAAAATTAACTGACAAGGCGTTGTCTGAATTGCTCTTTAATAAATCAACCCCAGGGATAAGAGTGTTTGTTGCTGGAAATTGTGCCAAAGCGTCAAGTTGAGTCAAAGAATTTATTTGTATGTTTGGTATATCGACAAATTTAACTTTGTCTTTTATACCATTAATTATATCATTATAATTTTGAATTTCAGCGTTGATGCTTGATTTGATCGTGTCTATATTTGTTGTGGCGAAAGTTTGCAATTTTGTAGTTGCTTCGGTTAGGAAGCTGCTTGATGAATTGATTGCTAACGCCAGTAGACATCTATAGGTGCTTTTGTATGTGATAATTATCCAAATACAAATTTGTTCTAACGCAAATATTATTAAATCTAATATTTGTAACAATCTACTAACAATTGCATTGATGCCATCAGCATTTATTTTGTTATATTCAGTGATCATTAAATTTGGTAGATTTACAAGTGTCGAGGTCGATAATTCCAGCGCGTTACAAGATGACAATATTTTATTTTTAATTTGATCGACTAGGGGTTGGATTGAACTCATCACGTTGGCAATACGTAAAATAATAAACAATAATGAAATTATAGGATATGTCACCCATGCTAATGTTAATTTATTATGATAACTAACATAGGACGACTTGATTTTTTCTTTATCATAAACTGTCGAAGTTGGTGAAGTAGGTGAAGGAAGAGGGGCAGTATCAGATGAAATATTATCATTTCCGAAATTTCTAGGTGAACTGTTTGTTGTTCTATATCTGAAACCCTCTTCATTTTGTAAGCTAGGTGAATTTGGAAATGGTGCAAAAGAGCTTGAAGAAGCATTTAATAAATTGTTATCTGAATTGCGAATTGGTGAGGGTTTTTTCTTATTAAACATTTTTTAAAAAAATTTAAAATATTTTAATTGGTCCAGCCAAAAAATTGAGAAAAAATAAATTCTGGTATTATATTTTTTTATTTTTTTTTTATTTTTTTTTTTAGATTATTTATATAAAAATTTTTCATATTATTATTTAATTAAGAAATCTTTGTTTTATTTGACAAGTAGAGAATTTGATCAACATTTGTAAACAATGTTTTTTTAAAATAAATAATTGAAAGTTCTTTTCAATTCTTTTTTATTATTATATATAGACCACAAAAGGATTATCATGTCAATGAAATAATTGAATAGTTAGTTGATCGACAAAGTACATTAGTATTAGCATCATAATTTATTATTACCTAACCAGGTAAGAAGAGTTGTATTATTATTATCATTTGTAAATATAAAACTCTATCAGCAAGATCCACAGAAAAATTTCGCATATTACCATTACCATATTAATAAATTACATGCATGTGGGGTGGACGTTTCACTCTAAAAATATATTCCAGAAAAATATCTGTACTCCCAAATTTACCATTACCATATTACCATTGCTATGATGAACAAAGATTTTATTTATTCCCTTTGTGGTTAAAAGCGACTATTAAATGATTTCAAATTAAACATTGAAATGCTCATATGGTAGCATATTTGCTGATATTTTAATACTCTAAATTTTTAAATTATACCACGCCCGTTCCATGACAACGTTGTATTTTTAATTTAGGAAATATATATAAATGAATGGTAGACTAAAATGTTCCAC
The DNA here is from genome assembly GCA_958430865.1 of Entrophospora sp. SA101. NCBI lineage: Eukaryota > Fungi > Glomeromycota > Glomeromycetes > Entrophosporales > Entrophosporaceae > Entrophospora > Entrophospora sp. SA101. Next base: position 66,568 of record CAUDNR010002090.1, on the reverse strand, counting down.
GAGAAAACAGTTTTCATCACTAGACGTGGAATATATACGAGTTCAAACTTTTACAATTAAAACCCGATTCGGGATTCTGGTTATTAATGGTTTTAACCCTGCAGTTGTATTTTTTTTAAGTTTACATTTACGATTGTTTGCCCCAGATAATGACATAAAGTCTACCTTATATAGAATAAATAATGAATTATATGAATCAAAAAAAAAAAAAAATAATAGCTTTATAAACATTAAGAATTCTTGGCTAGAAAATACTAAAAGTATATATATACCACTAAAGAAAATATAGAAAAGTGGTGGGAAAGATACCATAATATTTACACTTATTTTCACATCTTTGATAGTATTTAAAAATGATAGATATTAGGACTATGCTCTATAAAAATGCGTAAAAGATACAAAATTTCTTCACTATTATTTATTTATTTCATGGAATTCTTATTAAAGAATCGCTTCAAAATGGTTTCCAGCCTACTATATACAAATACATAATTCACACGCATATATTTATTCAGCTGATTATAATACAGAAACCTGTGTTCTATTAAAGCTGTGTTGATTTTAAAGAAAGGTTCATTGAAGTCTTCCATGTCATTTATTGGTGTTAATTGATCGAATAGAATTGGTGCAATACAAATATGTCCTTCTCAAACCAAAAAGAATGAGCTAAACTCATTATCCCTTCTCCAATACATGAAGATGAATGGTTTCCTACTATATAGTATAATTTCTCAAGCCCTAATTCATTATTTTGACCATCAATGTTTTAGACAAGTCTTCTTGCATGTCACATCAATACAGTAATTTGCTAAAACGAGTTGCAAGATTTGATATTGAAACTTTTTGGGAGTACAAATATTTAGTAGAAAAATGGCCTTTAGAATTTTTAGTTGGTCTTCCTAGTTAAGAGGAAGTCAAATTATCATCAGCATTTGAGTTAGCACTTACAAATTAAAGCTGATATTTCAATGAATATATGTAAATTTATTATTATTATTATATTTTCCCCTTTGAAAAAATAATTTTATGAAAAGAAATTAATCAATAAATAACCTTTCAATAATATAATAATATTCCAACACTTTAGTAATAAAAATAGTCCTTGACTTAATCAATTAATGATTTACTGATTCATAACCCTTCTTGATAATTAATGGTTTGGCCAATCTTTAATTGTTAGTTAGGGATCCTTTTAGTTTTATTATATTGCTTTGCAGGGACGCCTCAAGTAGTGCAGTTTATTTATGGTGATTTTAGTTTAGTTTGAACATTATTGGCTATGTGCTAGATTTGGTGATTTTTTGGTAACTTTGTAGTTTCTATTCGTAATATAAATTCTTATTCGAATTGTTCGTTTTAATCGAATTACATATTTTATTTGAATTATTCTTTTTGTTCGAATTATCGTTATTCGTTTCATTGTACTATTCGAACCCTTTGTTTTATTCGAACTATTCGTTTATTATTATTCGTTTATTCGTTTTATTCAAATTATTCGAATTACTTGTTTTGTTCAAATTATTCGTTCGTTCATTTTATCCGAATTATTTGTTTCATTTGTTTTCTTCAAATTGTTTTATTTAATTATTGAATTATTCATTTATTTATTTTATTTGTTTTATTCGAATTATCAACTTTCAATGTAATTCGAATACTCAAATCCATAATAATAATAATAATAATAATAATAACGAGTAAAACAAATAATTCGAATAAATCTTATTCAATAGTTGTATATAGTGATTTTAGTTTAGTTTGCCAGATTTGGTGACTCCATAATAAATAACTCTTGCAATACTTCTTATATACGCCATAAATAATTATAGCATTATGGCCTATGACTTACGATATTAGTATTAGTGCAAAATTTATCTACGTAATTGTTGTACATATATTTTTTGTGTGATACATTATTTATTTGTTGCAAAAATAATTTTTTTTATAACAAATATATAATAAAAAACCACAATGGAAAACACTTTGGATGAAAATAAACATCATGATGAATATTCTGATAAAAGGAAAAATTATTTTGGGAGATGTCCGACTTGCAATAGATATAATACTCAATTGGCATGGTGTCAATCATGTGATCCAAAGATATTAACCAAAGGATGGACTAGTGGCAATAAAACATTAGATGAGTTGATTAAAAGTACACAACTTGAAGCAACTAGTTATGATAATAATTATTATCTTCAATGGATTCCTTATAATGATTTAACAAATATTGGAAAGATAGGTGAAGGTGGGTTTGCAACTATATCTAAAGCTACTTGGTTAAATGGTAAGAAATGTGTAAATGATGATAATGAAAAAACTAGCAAGGATATGCCAGTGGCATTAAAAAAAACACATAGTTTGCAGAACATTTCTGATGAATTACTTAATGAGGTAAATTATTTTATTTTTCTATTTATTTTTTGATTTTTTAAATATTATTTTTAAATATTTTTTTATATAGCTTAGAAATTATGTTACATTTTATGGTGAATCATTTATAAATAAAACTTATGGATTAACACAAGATCCAGCTACAAAAGAATATATCTTTGTAATGGATTATATAGAAGATGGAAGTCTTCAAAATTATGAAGGTCCATATAAAAGATATGAAAAATATGGGAAATGTCCATTCTGCGATAGATATAATACTGATTGGACATGGTGCCAATCATGCAATCCAAAGCTATTAACTAGAGGATGGACTAGTGGCAATAAAACATTAGATGAATTGATTAAAAGCACACAACTTAAAGCAACTAAGTATCACTATAGTAATCATCTTCAATGGATTCCTTATAATGATTTAAAAATTATTGAAAAGATAAATGAAGGTGAGTTTGCAACTATATCCAAAGCCAATTGGTTAAATGGTTATAAAAGTGTAGATTATTGTAATAATGAAAGAACTAGTAAAGATATACCTGTGGCATTAAAAAAATTACATAATTCACAGAATATTTCTGATGAGTTTCATAATGAGGTAAATTATTTTATTGATACTAGTTTTAAAATATTATTGATTATTATTAGTATTATTATAATTAAATATTTTATTTGTTATTTTAGCTTGAAAATTATACAAAGTTTCATGATAAAATTTATATTTATGGATTAACACAAGATCCAATCACAAAAGAATATACATTTGTAATGGCATATATGGAAAGTGGAAGTCTTCAAAATTGTTTAAAGATTTTAAAATTTTAAAATGGAAACTGGAAATTAATATTCTTAAACAAATTATTGAAGGTTTAAAAAATATTATAAAGAAGAAATTATTCATCATGATCTTCATAGTGGTAATATTCTTCAAAAAAATGAATATATGAATTCATATATTGCAGACTTAGGATTATCATGCCCAACTAGTCAAACATCATCATCAAACAAAAATGATATATGTGGAGTACTATCATATATTGCACCAGAAGTTTTAAAGGGAGAAACCATATAAAATGGCATCAGATGTATACGGTTTTGGAGTTCTGATGTCTGTAGTATCAACTGGAAAACAACCATTTAATAATTTGGAACATTATGTAGATCTTGCAATGAAAATATGTAGAGTAGACACTGTTGCAGATCACAAAAACAACTATTTCATTGGCCAAATTTTTGACAATCTTATTCCAAATTATTACAAAATCTAATTTTGATTGGGTTTGACAATTATTATGAATAAAAAATCACAGCATTAAAAAATTTCAACTTTTGATATATAGTCAAACACAACTTTAAAGCCAGCTTGGGATTATGGCTAGGAAAACACAATATTTGTAATAAAATTAATTATTTCATTTAGGGAAAGCAATAAAAACTATTTATTTATTATCTTTGTTTATTTGTTGTTTTATTAATATAAATAATAATAATAATAATAATAGTATGTAACAACATTCTTTCTGATTGTATAGATCCATTTTTTAATTTGAACAATAATTATATTATCCAAAAAACCTTATGTCTGCTTATTATAAATCAACTGTTATATTATCTTTCAATAAACTACAAATATAATAATAATAATAATAATAATTAAGGATACCGGCTGCAACTTTTGATGATGGTTGCTACCACCTTTGCGTCATATAAAAATGATTGCAACCACTGGTTGCAACCACCTTTACGACCATTTTGTTTCCTTTTTTGGATTGCAACATGGAACACTAGTTGGGGAATTTTAATAATCTGTTAGTATAAACTGTATTTGGATGAATTGCTGCAGTAATTGTTGAAGGATCAAATTTTATTTCATCCATTTTCTCAAACTCTTTTCTGATTGATTCTGGTTCATGACCCAGCCTATAATGTTGAAGTGAATCATTCCAAAAATCAATAATCTCAAAAATTCTTCAGCAGTTGGATGTTTATCTGGATTAGCATCCATGCATTTGAATGCTAGTTCAATATAAAATTTTGGTGTATTGTTTGAGAATCCAGGTCTTGCACCTCTATATAGCATAGTGGACACTGTTGCAGATCAAATGTGACAAAATTGATCATTGATCTTTTTTATGTTGTGAAACTTGCTATTTCAATTGTTTTAAAATAGAAAAAAAGGATTATATGTGAAAAGAAAAACTGGTGTAGTGAATCTTTTTTTTTGAATGGAAATATTTCATTATTTTTGTCTTTACTGTTTGGTTAACTAAAATCATTCAGATCATTGCTAGATCAAAAGTTAGATATGAACTGGAGTTTGGAGTAAAGTCTAGACATATGCACACAATTTATTTTCGAAATTTACCAATCTTTAATTAAATCAAAAGCATTTTTTCAAAGTCTAAAGCTATTATTTGTTCTTCACTTATATCTTTCTCCACCTTTTCATCTCCTGTTATGTGGAATTCTTCTACTTCATTCAAGGGCTCAGTCAAATTTCCTTTATTTATGTAAGAAGATACATTGGAAACTACACCTTCAAGCAATAGGTGCATGTATAATTGTAAATCTTGTTTCAGCAGGTGAAAAATAAAGCTGCATTCACCTTACGGAGTAAATGCAAGTGAATGGAGAGTATATACAATTAAATTGATTTACTGCATATTGAAGTATTGAATTTATTATATCATCAGGAAATTAATTTAGTGTAAACTTGCATAAATCTTATGATGCTGACGTAATATTGTGTAAATCTTACAGTGCCGACATAAGTTTTACACTTTTTTATTATTAAACTTACAATTGACATGTGTAAAATTTTTTTATATTTTCCGGATGTGTGTAACCCCCTTTATGACAGCGTCAAAATACTTTGGGCTGCATGTATAACATCTACCCAGGTCTCTCTGGGATTCACAGAAATAAATAAAAATCTATTACCAGGTTGACTGGTGAATCAAAAAAAAAATTTTCCCTTCTCAATTGTATAATTAGTATCTTAAAAAACCATGAATGATAAATCTGATGATATTAATAATAGGTGTCAGATTTAAATAAAAATTTCTTATTACAAAACATGCAGGGCTGTGCAATTCAGCACTTTTCAGCACCATGGAGTTTATTCCACAGGTGAAATCAACCTGAACACATTGGAAGGCTTTTGTAAGGCTGGCAAAATTTTCCATCTTCTTCTCTTTATACCAGGCTTGGCTGTTACCATATGAGAATTGATCACTTATGAGAATTGGCACTTTGTGATGTTTGCCCTATGTTATCACCATACATGCAGCCCAAAGTATTTTGACACTGTCATAAAAGGAGTTGCACATGTCATAAAGGGGCGTTACACTTATGTTTTTAATAGTGAGTACCAAAATTAATTTCTACTTTCTACCATTAAAATTGAAATAATTTTGACCATTGAAATCACTAAACCAATTTGGGCTGCATGTATAGTTATCACCCACTAGCATAAAGTTGGTGTTAAGGCTGGTTTGAAAATTCAGCAACTCAGGAGGTTGCAACCTGGTTTCTGTTTTGTTGGGACATGCTTACCTAGGGTAAGAAATGATTTGGGGAAAAGCCAATGTTCTACTACCCAAAATTATAAATTTGATGCCAGAATGTGGAAGAAATCCAACAGGCTCTTTGAAAAAGAAACAATGCATTTCAGAGCCCCAACCCACCATGAATCACAAATTCCTCCCTGAGCTTGAAACGAGTTGCAGATTTTCATTGCTGTATGTTTATGTGCACACCTAACATTACAACTCTTCAACCCAGGTTGTTTCAATCTTCGGAGTTTGGTTTCAGAGCCAGTCATCTTTACCCTAGAGGTAGGATCATTGCAAGAACTTTTCAGCCAACATGCATATTTGGGTAATTCCAGTCCAAGTACTGTGAGGGAAACTAGGTAGGGTTCGCAAGAAAATCCTCAACAATGATGTAATTTTGTTAAACTCCAGGGCCATGCCTCCATCCCCTGAAATTTAATTGCATCATCTCATCAGGGGAGCCTTGGTCAGATTAGCCTTGTGAACACAAGGAATGTGAGTAAAACATTCAGAATAGCACATGCACTTCAACACCTGTAAAGTTTCCAATAATCAAACCATTATATACTGAATTGCTTCATATCATTATTGAATTGTTTCTTCTGCAACAGTCATGTTGCCTTGACATCTTATTATTTAATATTAATATTAGTAATGGTTAAGAAAAGTAAAATGACACCAATGGTTTATTTATTATCATGATAAAGAATCTTATAATAAATACCCAAGACATACAGTTCTGCTTCACAATACAGTCAAAGCTCATTACAGTGAATCCTGTTACAGTTAACAATAGTAAAAACTTGTTACAGTGAACTTTTGTTACAATGAACAAGAATAAAATTTTTCATAAGGAACCAGGGGTTCACTGTAATGAGCTTTGACTAATACATTTATAAAGAATAATATATCAACATACAAAAATAAAATAAATAGCATACCTTGTCATTATAAACAACACACCTTTCTTTTTGAACTGATCAAGATGAGAAACATGAATGACTCTGTAAAAAAAAAATCAATTGTGTCTAGGGGCTTGTACAACCCATGACATCATAAATAATAATAATTAGTTGTCATTTGTCTTCTTTTTTCCAAAAATTATTTATTAAAAATTTTTATTAAAAAAATAATAATGCCCAAAAATTCTAAAGCAGTCATGAAAAAAAGAAAATCCAAACCAAAAACAATGAAATTATTAATGAGTAAGTGTCATTTATTAAAAAACATGGAAACAAGCCAGATGCTGCCTTAAATTTAATACTTGCATCAAGAAACTTATTGGAGGTTGGGTTTTGTGAAGTTTCGAGTCCACCTTCAGGTGATACTTTGGACTAGAGATGGGCAGATCAGTACTATATGTATAATACTATACATATAGTGATATGTATAGTGCGTATAGTTCTAGAAAAATATAGTAGTAAATGTAAATCAATTCCTGTTCAGGTTATTGCCAAATAATAGATGTGATGTTACACATAAAAATTAATTAATACTCTTTTCACAATAATATATATTTTAAACTTGCCTGCAATTTGGCAACATTTTAATATTAACATTCTAGTTCAATATCTAGATGTGAAAAACATTTACGTCTTTGTCCAAATGCCACAATTCAAATTAAAAGAAATTATTTTGGAGAACATTTTAATACTTCAAATACATGGTGTACAGGTAAATTACAACATAATTGAAGATTTCACATCAAAGAAGCTGATGAAAATTTTTATTGAAGAATCAAATAAAAATGAAAGAAGTTTTGATTTTTATGATATTTAATTCATTCAATATAATTAATGATTCATAAATAAAAACCTAAAAAAGTGTAGGTTGAATAAATTAAAGATTTATGCTTATCGTAATAGCCAAATTATTTTTTTTTATTTATTATAGTGAACCTTCCCTAAATGCACCCTCCCTAAATGCACACACTATGTATACCCTCCATAAATGCATGGTCCATCTCATCCCCAAGCTTATAGAGAGCTTATAAAATCACCCTCCATAAATGCACACCCTCCATAAATGCACGCTCACAAGAAATAGCACTATGTTCCCAAGGGGGGTGCACTTATAGAGGGTTCACTGTATTATTATTCAGTTTTGTATTACATTGGAAAATCACCCAATCAAATTTCAACACTACTATATGTACTATATGTACTATACACACTATACGTAAAGTATCGTATAGTGTCGTATAGTGTTCAACTATATGCCATTTGCCCATCTCTACTTTGGACAAATATAGAGATGATTACAACAAATTAGTATGATTTGGAGTGGATAGTAAAATTAGATCCCTTAATCATTTATTAACAATTAGTAAGTCATACTTAATAGAAAATTTAAAGGATGCCTTGAAACTTCCAGTTTTACTTATACAATGGAAAGGTTAAAAGTTATATAAAATTATTCTTAGTTTGTAATATTACATCTTAAAGATTAAAAATAACTTATTTTTAATTATAGAACTAAAAATGGAAATTTTTTTATTTTCACAAGTTGGTTGTATGAAGGACAATGATACTGGAGGTTTATTACCAATAGGACAAGTATATACATGCAGCCCAAATTGGTTTGGTGATTTCAATGGTCAAAATTATTTCAATTTTGATGGTAGAAAGTAGAAATTAATTATGGCACTCATTATTAAAAACATAAGTGTAATGCCCCTTTACAACAGTGTCAAAATACTTTGGGCTGCATGTATGGACAAGTAGCTAAATTAGACTTGATATTTCCTTCCAGCTCTCTTGAAAAAATTTACAAAATTAGGAAAAATGCTTAAAGAAATTAAGAGCAAGTATGAGAATTATATAAACAATGCTTATCAACATGAATTTGAGAGAGGATATTTAACTCCAGAACGTAATATTAGCAATGTCAGTGATATTCATATCATTGATACTAATGAAATAACTCCTAAAAAAATCCTGCTAGATGAAAAAAAACATTAACGCAAGTCACAACAATTATTGCATTGCTTTTTATGATTAAGTATTATAATAATTAATTGACGATCCGTCTATGAATGAGTGAGCTCTAGATAGGGATCGGAGGAGGAAAAATGTCACAAATTTCACCAATTGACGTCCTTGTATAAAAAAATGGTACTATACTTTAGTATTATAAAATCATATTTTTTGATTTTAGGTTATGAAACAAATGTCAAAGAACATATTTATGTATTTTTTTTTAAGAATATTGAAAAAAAAAGGGTTTACTTTTGGGATGTAGAGATGAGAGATTTTTCATATATAAAAAAGTTTTTACGTTTGTGTAATAACAACAAAAAAATATAAATTATTCACTATAATTAATCAATTTGAGTATTCAATGGATTGAAATAAAACAGATGAACAAATAAAATATAATTAAGATTGAACAAAGAATTGTGTTATGAATAGAAACACTGTTTTTGAAACTCCGAAACTATTTCAAATTCCGAAACTATTAAATTCCGAAACTGTTTTTAAATTCCAAAATTCAAAACCAAAAATGAAATCGTAAAATTTTTTTTCATTTAAATTTTATCACATGACGGGGATGTGGAATATATTTTTGCAGATCATTATATATTTCCTTCAGTTTTTAATATATAGTAAAAAGATAGACGGATCGTCAATTAAATTAATGCCTTTTTTCAAACAAAGGTCTGCAAAAAAAATTTTTTGAACTCTGCAATTTATGTTAACTTTGTCTGGTTTTGCTGCAGTATGCCTCATTTAAAATACATCTTAATTTAAAACTTTATGTTGATACAGTTTTAATAAAGAAAAAAATGAAAAAAACAGTTTTATTTATTATATTTATTTTTATATATATGCTTACCCTTATTTGTTGAATATTTGTTCAAAAATATGATTTGAATTTGATTTCATTATTGTTATATTTGATGAGAGCAATGCATTCTAAAGTTCTTTATATTAAACATGTATAAGAATTTTATAAAACTATGGCTCTTGTATATGTGTATTTTAATCTCAATAAAAGTATGATATGTTTGTATTAAAATCATCTAAATAGTTCTTTTGACCATAAATAATAAATGTTTCGCAAATTCACACTTGAATTGTTAGTTACCCCGGTAACACTATTTCCGATTAATAATCAAGTCATAAACTGATTCAAGTGCTCGATATTTATTTTTGTTAAATTGTTTTTATATATATGATCATTTACCTAATTTCTGATATGGTTTTCTAATTATTATACAAAATATTAACTTCCTGGGATTTTTATTTGAATTTTATGTATATTTGAATTGTTTTTCATATCTGATTTAAAAGATCTGATAAAAAATTTAGAAACAATCTTTAATAATGTTTTTCATATCAATTAACAAAGATAATATTCAATAAATGATTTAAATGTTCCTTTATGAATTTCCTGATGCTTGTCACCAATATTGATTGCTTTAGTTCACATGTTTCTGGGTAAGTATGTCGAACAAGCATGTTAAAGTACTAGTAGATGGTCTTTTTATTATATCTAGAAAAAAATAATAAAAAATGAATAAATAAATCAATACAACGAAATTAAACACCTTGCATATGAATTTCCTAATTTTTGTTAGAAGCATGCTTTGAACAAATCACAGATTATCGACAGATTATGAAAAGGCAAGTTTAGTACTATTTATCTCAATAACGAATTAATTTTTTTTTTAAAAAAAAAAATAACATCTTGTAAATTCATTTGTATATGAGTGGGATCTGATCGACATACCGATAGGGTAAAAAAACCCAGACTGTGCATTGCTAGCCTGACTTTTATATAACGTGATTATTCATTATATATATGTCGTCTGTATATATATCATTGAGGAAGATTATGTTGGAGAATAGAAATATAATTATTAATCTTTTTTAGTTTTTTAGGAGTTATGATTATCTTTTTTTGATTAGATTATTTCATATCTATTTATTTATTTATTATCAATTATTTACTATAAATTTTTATACTAATACATAATCATAACGCACACACATACATATCTTATTATTTATTTCTAATTCCCATTATTTGATTAATTGATGATAGTACGCAAACAATTGTACAACAAAAATAAAATAAATAATATATAAAGTTTATGGATGTTTTTTTTTTTTTTATTTTTATCTCATCAAAAAAAATATATATATATTTTAAAAAAAAATAAACAAATAAATAAAGTTTTTTTTTAAAATTATTTTTTTTATATTTTTAACTATTCTCGCTCGTGCTCATTCATTCATTAAAATTCAATCCCTTGGAAATTCTCTCGTTTAAAGAAAAATCGAATAAATCAACGAGTACAATGTGTCCAGAACCTGTTAACAATTCTAAAATATCTAGAAAAAAGGTATTATCAACAACACGAAAAGGCAATAACATTAATAATAATAATAATAATAATAGTAATAGTAATAGTAATAGTAATAATAATAATAGCAATAGTAATAGTAATGCTATTATTATCTCGTGTCGTCGGAAATCCTTCAAATCTTCTTTATCAATAGCGGCAGCAAATAATAATGGCAATAATGGTGATGGTAGTGATAGAAATAACAATAGTAAGAATAATAATAATAGGAGGAATAATAATAATGGTACAATAACAATCATTAGAAAAACCTCCAACACCAAAAGATTGTTACCGGCACCAACAATTATTATTTCCCCATCTTTGGCGACGGCGATGACGACGACGAAATCAACAAAAATAATAATACCAGTATATTTTCTACCAACAATAATTAATCGTTCCTTAAACATTTTATTAAAAAGATTTTTAGAAATCTTATCATCTTCTTTATTAATTAACAAAAATTATCAAAAATCCTCCACCCTCACCCCCACTTCCACGACCAACCACAACCACAACCAACATTATCATCAATCAATAATACAATATAGTACGTTACTAATCGAACTAGTAATTGACAAAATCTTACCTTCTATTTTACCTATTTTTTTATCACAGAGAATCGGCGGCCGTATTTTTTTTTCAAAATTGTTGATTTTATTATTTACAAAACATGTAATAAAAAATTCTAAAATTGCACCCAAACATCGATGGCTTTGTAGCAAAAATGGAATTTTAAAATCAAATTTTAAAAAGAAAAATCAATTCGTCGTCGTCGTTAATAAAAAATCAACATTAACATCATCAATAAAACCATCATCATCAACAACATCATCATCAGCAACAACAACATCATCATCAGCAACAACAACAACATCATCAAAATCAACTCGATCATTACCATCACCACCATTATTTTCCGTGAAATTTAATGATGAACCGCCAAAACTTCATATATTTAATAAATCTTTCAAAGAACAAATCCCTGTTCTACAAGTTGCCGGCCCAAGTAAAGGCAAATATAGTAGAGCAGAATTGGACGAACATAAAAAATTTATGCTGACGAAGATTCGTATTGCTGTTCGAAAGAAAAAATGGAAAAGTGTAAAGAGATTGATTAGGATTGCTTTTAAAACTTGTACATATTAATAAAAACAATAGGAAAATTATTTTATTTGGTTCATTTATTAAACAATTTTTAATGATAAAAAAGCAAAAAACCAATTTTCATATACATATAATAAATTTTTGTTTAGTTATATGTAAAAATACTAATATTAATTAAAATCTATGTAAAATATTAATAAAGGATAATAATTAAACCGATTATTTGGTGAAAGCTCCATAATTTTTTATAAAATAAGTTAATTTTATCAAGAATATTCAGGTTTCAACGTGAAATAATCTTCTTTGTGAACAAAATTAGCAACTTTTCTTGTGAGCGAGACAAGAATTTCTTTATTTCTATTGTCTTTCTCAATTTTTTTCTTAAAGGCTCTAATAATGCCTTCAATGTTTACCTTTTTTGTTCTAATTAAGACACATATTTCTTTTTCTGTAATCAAATTAGAATCGGAACTACTACTGCCAGCAGCAGGTTTTGATTTTTTCTCTGTGCTACTACCACTACTTGCACTATTATCAGGTGTTGATGTTGATGTTGATAGTTTTGGTTGTTTTGTTTTTGATGCGGAACTTTTTAATGTAGTAGATGACGATGACGGTGAACCAATGATTGCAGTTGAAGAATCAGATTTCGATTCAGTCTTAATAGTTACAGATTTGGTACTTGCTTTTGGTTTAGATGTGGTGGTGGAATTTGGTGTTGCAGGAGCTGATGAAGATGGCGTGGATGATGCTGTACCTTTTTTAGCTGAAGTTAGAGATTTATTCTTTGGTTTATCAGCAGCTGTTGTCGCAGCTGTTGCTTTGGATTTAGTGGTGGTTGATGATGAGCTTGAAGTTTTATTAGTTGTTGCTGTTGCTTTTGTTTTTGTTTGAGCTGACTTCGCACCACTTTTGGTTGTGCTTTTTCCTTTTTCCGATTTAGGAGGCGAGATTAATTTTGCAGAATTAAGACTAGATGGCAATGATTGAGAATTTTGACTTTCCTCCTCGTCGTCTGTTCCATCGAGTTCAACTGAACTTGCATAAGGATCTGATTCTTTATCACTGTCATCATATGCAACATTTTTTTCCAATGTTCTCACAAGTTTCTTGAGATTTTTTCCTTCAGCTGTTAATTTGTTTCTCTCCTTGTCTTCCTCAAATTCTTCCTCGGCAGTACCACTAAAGAATTTGGTTTTAACCAACACCGGATCTTTGACATCCTCTGGGTTTTGTAAATCAAGATTATCTTCTTCATCGTCTTCAAACACTTGTTCATAGTCCATCTCTTCGAATTCATCCTCATATTTACCATGAAATTTAGATTCTCCTTCATCATCTGATCTTATCAAGTCTGTTTCATTTTCTACAGCTTTAAGATTAGACTTATTGTCATAAATTCCACCTTCCTTCTCTGCCATTTCTCTTTCTTTATCGTTTTTACCAGATCTTCTCATGAACCATCTATCATTTTCACGTTTTTTTGCTTTTCCCATCTAAATATTAATAAATTAATTATCTGTTTACTTTGTTTATAAAAGGAAACACTCCATCATCATCGTTATGATATACTTACAATTTCCTCTGCTTCTTCAATCGTAAGTGGAGTAAATTTTGGTTTTGGCTTAAATTCATACCAATGACTAAGTTGTTTAAATTCAACATATTTTTCACCTTTTTCATTAGTCTATTTTACAACAAGTAGTGTGAGTATATATTTTTTTAAAATATATATATAGTGTGTAATATATATTATATAATATAATATATAATTTACTTTATGAAACATTCCTCCATATCTAACGTCCTCAGTATTACAATATTGTCCAACCCAAGTATTAGATCCGCCAAAATCCTCAAGTACCCAAGGTAATCTTTCTTCAGCTTTTAATTTTCTTGTTTCTTCATCAGCTAAAAAAACCTGCGTTGTTCTTTTCTTAAACAACATTTTTTTATTTTGTCTTGCTCCTGCGTATGGTGCAATTAATGAAGCATCGGCACCTGATGGTGTTATTGCAGCCGCTGCAGCCGCCGCTGCTGCTGTCGTTGAACTATTTACTCCTCCAGCTGCTTGTGAATTCTTGGTTGAGCCTCCAGTAGTTGTAATATTAGCTGTTATTGATGAGGAAGAGGATGAATTAGAAGTTGGCAATGTTTGTACATTACTTCTTGAAAAAGTATTGTTATTGTCTTTGTTATATTCTCTTGCATTGGGATCTTTTCTAATTAGTTTTACTGGTGGTGTAAAATTTTTTAAATCGGTTTTTTTCTTTGATTGTAGTCTCAGTAAATTTAATTTTTTCGCGGGATCGTACTTTAATTTAAGTGGAATAGTTTCAACAAGTTGGTAATTAGGTTTTGGAGGAAGCATGTTTAGTGAATTTTTGAAGTCTAAAAAAGAAATGAATTAAAGTATAAAATTGATTGTGATCTTCACAATAATAATGACAGGGCTTCACAAGGATGGAAAACAAAGCCACACTCCATTGTGTAACTAGTACAATTGTGGTGTAGATCATTTTCTTTCTATTTTTGGTAGAAGTCTTCAGAATTGTGCAATAATGATAATAATAATAATAATTACATATTGATAAAATATATACAAATAGTGTGTGGGCATACATAACGCCACAGAATAATCTCAGGTTTACAAATGGAATATACTTTTTGTTTTTAGATGTTTGCCGTGATTATATTTATTATTATATATTGTTATGTTATGAGGCTAACAACTCGGAGTGTTACGTAATTTTTTTTTTATCAACAGTATCATAGTGAAATTCGTGTTACCTACACTCTACCCTTAAAAGATGACTAATTGGTTTTTCTACCCGAGAATCAACAAATTGATGAAATTTATAATGCTCAAGCACAATATGTGTTTACATGAACGATTATTTAAAGATTCTATCTTAACCATGTGAAAAAAAAAAATCCCCACAAGAAATGCCACTCAAACTAACCATTTAGTTGTCCTTTTTTTTTTTTTTGGTAAAAAAAAAATATATAAATTTCAATTTTTAATTAAACGTGCGGTAAGACATAAATTGATTAGTTTTTTTTTTTTTTTTTAGATAATAAAAATTCTCAATTGCAAATCAAATCTCTTTGTTATTCTATCATAACCTATATGATAATGAAAAGTAAAAAACAAAAAGGTCAATAAAAATTCCAATCTTTTGAATTTATCGTTTTATAATTTATTAATATTAAATATTATAATGTCTCAAACCTACACACGGGCTTATAAAAAAATGTGCTTTCTAATTAGTTGTAAAACAAATATTGATTAAAATTCAAGAAAAAAAACTGAGAAATTATCCTGGCTACCTTATAAGAATCATGGACGTGTATTCAATATTTATACTTTGTGTCTTGAGGAGAGGCCATATAGAAAGCTTGTTCAAGATTGAACAAAAAATATAAGTCAGAAGAGTGATTAACATGTGTGAAGGAGCAAATTCACACCAAAAAATCTGTTCACAATTTTTCCGTTTTCTAAATTTTAGCTTGTCAACATATGCCATATGTATTGAGTTACATATAAGAAATAGGATAGACGCAATTAAAAAACATTCATTTATTTTCAAATCTAATAACGAACGGGGGAGCTACCTGGATCACTATCTGCATAAGCAGCTGTAATTCCTTTTTTGTTTATCTTTTTGTGGTGTAATGGGTGTGGTGGAAGAACACCGGAGAGATTGGACACTTTCATATCTGAATCACTATGTTCATCTTGTAGTCTATAGATGATTTCGACGACTTCCACCAACCAACACTGTTAATCAAGAAGATAAGTTAATTGTAAAATTCAGCAGAGCAAACAATATCAGTCAAAGGAAAGTTCATTTCCCCGAGATCCCACAAGATAACAACAAAATCAAAAAAATATTTCCATTCTTCCTCGAAACAAGTAGGAATGATTGTCTTGTGTGTTCGCTCGTATTGCAGAATGCCGTGAGATGGAACATGCATCCTCCATAACTCAATTCGGTTGTCTATGAAATGCAAAGATTAAAACAATAATATATCACGGACAAAATCTCGATAAACACCTACCATAAGTATGTAGGGAAAACACGCTCATTCTTGAGAACGTTTCGCACGAAGCTCCTCGAAATCGTTCTCCGATCTCTTCCAGCATATATGCATTGCCTATTGGCAATTTGCAACAACCATCCCACGTTGATCGAGGGAGATCTTTATCGCCATACCCACCACTTATCTCCAAATGTCCGACTTCTATAGAAGATTTCTTTAATCGCACGGAAAAGACACCATCTGCTTTTTGTTCAAATGAGGTGACACACTTGCGCCTTTCGCGGCATGCTTTAACAGAAGACAAGATTATTTCTCCTCTTAAGTAGAGGGTATCAAGATTTGCAAATTCATAAGTAACTAAATATCACAAAAACTGTCACAAATGAAGACCAAATTCGCTCACATGTGATAATGCAAATTCTTTTCTAAGCCAAAAAGCATACTTTTCAAGGAAAGGTGAATAACGTAACCACCGTAGTCTGATTCTGATATATTTGATTGTTGCATGATTGAATATTCCGGAAAGACATCCTGATGACTATGAGAAAAGGAAGAAATTTCAGTTTATGGAAAACCAAATACGGTCATAACGAATAAATAATACTTACAATATTGATAGAAGGCTTGTAATATCTAGGGGTTAGAAGAATACGTAATAGTGACCACTGGGGTTGGGGCGGTTCAAAAAAAACTGGTTCGAATCGCGGTTTAGTGAAACTAACTTCTTATTGGATAAATCATATGGGTATCACAAATGTATTTTTTTTTTATAATAATAATAAATATATTAAAGAAAGAAATGTATTAAAAACCAAAACTATTTTCCTATATTGTTTGTAACCAGCTTTTCATACACAGGCATGCCCGTGCAGTTTCTGGCAACAAACGATTTCGTGTTTTACTGATCGTATACCCGGCGATTGAGAATGTTTGCTCTGAAAAGTAATCTTGTGCTATATTGCTTAGGATTGGGTATTCCTTGACATGTGCCTTCCACCATAGAAGAGGATCAGTTTCTTCATCTATTTGTAGTGCGAAATAACGGTCTAATTCTGATCCCGTGGATACTGAAGAAGTTCGCTGTGGCATTATCATCCTGGTCGAGCTGAGTGAAATATCTTCTAGTGGAAAATGCTGACATTCTTATCGGAGACGATGTATTTGTAGAGTGCACTTTATATGTTTCATAAATGTTTTGGACATATTTACGAGCACTTTGCGTGTATTCTTCAGTGAAAATAGACAGCTTAATTCGGGGATCTAGAATTGCTGAAGTAATTGAGGAATTATCCATGATGTTCTAGTGTTCCATGTCGCAATCCAAGAAAGGAAACCAAAATGGTCGCAAAGGTGGTTGCAACCAGGTGTCACAAACCATTTTTATATGTCGCAAATATGGTTGCAACCATCACCAAGAATTGTGACCAGCATCTATACACTGTACCAATAAAAGGCCTAAGTTCTGCTTAATACAGCACCTAAGGATACTGGCTGCAACTTTTGATGATGGTTGCTACCATCTTTGTATCATATAAAAATGATTGCAACTACTGGTTGCAACCACCTTTACAACCATTTTGTTTCCTTTTTTGGATTTCAACATGGAGCACTACTAGATAGCCTACCTATAGCACATGTCTAGTTTTCCTAGAACCTCTGATTTACAGCCAATAACTTACAACCCGAAGCCTGGGTAAAAGGTCCTTAAGTTAATGTATCCATTTATATTTCAAAGGCATCCCTTTGGCAATATGTTAATAATTATAAGGGGTCCCAACTAATAATTAAAGGTTAGCCAGACCATTAATCATTAGAAGGGCTAGGAATCAATTACACTGGGTTTAGTAGTTGATTGCAGTCAAAGACTATTTTATGTGAGAATTATACAGTTCCCTGACTCACAAACAACGAATGAATGTTAGATAAGCAGGTAAAGAAGTAAATATATATATATAAACACACATACAAAATTTGGCATAGACTTTATTTATATCCAAAAAGCTTTATATTTCATGATACTATTTATTAATTTTATTAATTTTAATAACAAGATTCCTGATGAATGATAACTCAAACATTTCATCAGTATTATGAAAAAGGTTATTGAGTTTTTATGGTAATTTTATAATTATAATTTGAAGCTATTGATTATTTTTTGATAGACTTGTAAAGCAGTTAAAAATAAATATAATACATAATTTTGGAGGTTATATGACCATTTAATAAAGCCTTTGCCAAGTTTTCTTCATAAAAAGCATTATTTTTATTTTTTCAAAGAAAAGATCTGCATAAAATCAGCCAATCATTTTTGACTATCATTACAGTATTTAGAAATTCCATATTCCAACAGGAATACTTTATTGGACATGCATTGCAGATCGTCAATGTTGCACAATTGAACATTGGAATGTTTATAAACTTTTTAATGAATTTATTCGTCTAATTTAAGCAAAACTAGTCGCTTTGGCGGAGTGGTTAACGCGGTGGCCTGCTAAGCCATTGTCCATTGGACGCGCAGGTTCGAATCCTGCAGGCGACGAGATAAATTGGGATATTTTTATAGAATGTGTTACACAAACATACTATGTTGTGTGACTGTGAATTTTATAAACAAAAAAATTTTTTTATAATTCTAAAATCCATAATAATCATGGATCCATTCAGACCACCAACTTACAGTAACTATTATTTTCTATTATTTGCAGAATAATAATATAGTAAAAATAAAAAAAGGAGCTTTATGCTTTATTTCAAAATTTAAAACTTAATAGATCAATACCGACCGCCATACGAACGTCAATCTTTTATTTCGCCAGCTAATCAATCTTATGTACATCAACAATCCACAAGACCAAATTACATTCGACCAAATTATAGACCAAATTATGGACATATGCAAATTAGTGGAAATACAGGTCATATGGCTGCCACTCCAGGATCGGAAGTAGAAAAATTAACAACACTATTTATTGGTGGGATATCCGCCGGTGTTATTGATGATTGGATGGAAAAAATTTTAAAGGTATTGTTTCATGAATTATATTAGATTTGGTTGGGAGCAAGAAAAAATATTATACGTATATATATTGATTGACATTATGTCAACAAAAGTTGATGATACTTTAAAAAAAATCAAAAATCTGTATGAAATTAAAGGGAAAAAATACCTTGTTTGAACACGCACACGCACACACACACACACATATATATATATATATAGGCTATTAGAGGAACAATGTACTAGGAGGTTTGATCATATTCCTTTATTATAAAGGCCATCAATACACACATATATACCTGCAATTTAGTCGCTAAAGATTTTCTTTGACAGATAACTTTTGAGAATTTAAATTCAAAATTTTTAAAAATTTGATATGATTTACTTGGGAAATAATTCTTTTTTTTTTTTTAAAAAAAAAAGGTGTGCAAATTTTTTTAACATAATAGCTGATCTTTTAAATTTTAAAAATTTTTGTATTATCGATCATTTTCATAAAAATAATTAAATATGCATATATATATATACATTGATGAAAAATTTTAAAGACTTGTGGTACACTAAAATCTTGGAAACGTGTCAAAGATCAATCAGGAAACCCCAAAGGTTTTGGTTTTGCTGAATATACAGACGCTGATAGTGTTTTACGAGCTTTACGTGTTCTTGGAGGTGATGATAAAAAAGATAAAGGAGTTATATTACCTGCATTGGAAGAAGGTGCTACCAAAAAAAAATTAATAGTAAGTTTTTTCTTTATTTTAAAAAAAAAGAAAACAAAATTATGTCAATTTTAACAATTTGGATTATTATGAACATGTATGTGTTTATAGGTTAAAGTTGATGAAAACACTAGAAAATATTTGGATCAATATGAAGCATCAAGACCAAGAACAGTGGTTTGTTTTTTAAAATATATTAATTTATAAACTGAAAACAAATGCTAATTATTATAAACACGTTTATATACAGCATGATACTGAACTTGATAAAAATGCATTACTTGCTGTTATAAATGTGGTAGAGGAAATGACCAAGCCACCTCAAGAGGTAAAAGAAAAACCAGTTTCACCACCACCACAACTAGATAATATTAATGATAATAACAATAGCAATAATAATATAAAATCTTCACAATTTATTGAACAAAAAAACCCTATTGAATCAACAGAAAAAAATGAAGAAACAGATTTGCCATCAGATTTACCACCAGAACAAAAAGATCTCATTTATAGAGAGATAGCATTTTTCAGAGAACGTGCAGCTGCAAGAGAGCGGGAGCGTCAACGCGAAGAAGAGGAACGCTCAAATAGACGTGCAAAAGCTGAACAATCTAAAGAACGTTCTTCTCATGATAGAGAACATAGGGAGAACAAAGAACGTTCATATCATAACCAACCTATTAATTTTGTTCCTGCTAAAGAGTCAAGGCGTGAGTCATATATTCTTGACGATGAAGAAGAGGAACAAAGAAGACAGGCAAAAAGGAAAACTGAAATGGAAATGGCTTTTAAAGAAGTAAGATTATTATCATTATTATTATTATTATTATTATTATTTGAAGACGTGAATCTTCTACATATATACATAATTTATTGTTATTTTATTGTTATTCTAGAGGGAACGTCGTTGGCAACATAGAGAGGAAATTATTGCAGGAAATAGAGAGCGTGATTCAGAACGTGAGTTAAATATTCGAGAAAAACAAATACGTGATCGTGAATTAATGGCAAGAAAATTGTCTGAATTGGATGATGATATTGAGGCAGAAACAGGACAAGAAGAATATTATAGAGATAGGTTAGTTGCGTCTGGTGTTTTAAGAATTAATCAGTTAATTGATGATATGATTTACAGTTAATCACTTGTATCACATAGATCTCGTTGGTGGTTTCATAGACAACAATATAGAACACGTGAACTAGCTATGGACGAACAAGATAGGCAGAAAGAGCAACAGGAGATTGAGGCAGAGAAACGTCGATTAGAATGGGAGCATACAATTGAAGAAGAAAAGAGACAACAAATAAAAGCCATGGAGGCTGAAGAAATTTCCAAAAAAGATTCCTCATTAATAGCAGCATCTAGTGTTTCACAAAACAATAATATTAAGGCTAAGCTCACACTGAACATTTCTTCAAAACGTCGTCCTGCTGTTATTGCACCAGCTGAGGATGAAGAATATTATGATGATGATGATGAGAGTGAACATAGGAGAAAACATAGAGTTTTGGTTCCATTGGAGTATAGCGATGATGATGATGATGATGAAAAGAAAAATGAGGAAAGAAGAAAAAAGATCAAAGATTTGGTAGAAATTATTCCTACTAATAAAGAAGGTTTATGGAAATGGAATGTTAAATGGGAAGAGTTGGATGAGGTGATTAACCTTCATTAATTGTAACTAATAAAATAAAAATTTAATTATTATTTGTTGATTTGGTTTTTTATTTTATAGGCAATTATTGATAAGAAATTAAAGCCATTTGTTAGTAAAAAAATAGTAGAATATCTTGGTGTGCAAGAAGATGAGTTGGTTTCATTTGTAATGGATCATCTTCGTAGTAAAAAATCTGCATCACAATTAATAAAAGAAATGGAAATGGTATTTAGATTTTGAATTTATTTGTTTGCTTGTTTTTTAAAAGAAATTAATTATTCTATTGTTTTTTTCAATAGACATTAGATGAAGAATCAGAGCTCTTTGTAATGAAATTATGGCGGATGTTGATTTTTGAAACAGAGAGTAAATCAAAAAATTTCTAGGATGATTTCACATTATCAATTATAGACTTTTTTTAAAGGATAATTAACTATTTGTAAAAAAAACCATTATTATTGCGAAAAATTATTATGATTTAGAATATTATTATTCTTTGTTCAACAATCACTTTCAATCTTGATTTTAAAAAGAATCAATATAATTCTCAATAACAAATATAGCAATTGCATCCTATTTAAAGAGTTAATAAAGAATTAAATTCTTTGAACACTTTCATTCATCTTCCTATGGGAGGGATCTAAAAACAAAAACCTTGGTAATCGTAAGACTCTTACTCAAATAAATATATTTGAAAACATGAAAACAATCATATATTTATATTATGCATGGAAAAATTATTTTATGTTTTCGTATATTTAATTTATTCGTTACTAATGAATTTTCAAAAAAAAAAAAAAAGTTATTTTTTAAAAAAATTATTCTTCTTTTTGATGTTCAGGTTTATGACTTGACTCGTAATCAACATGTACAAAGGCTCTATCAACATTAGCTAATTTCTCCAATTTGTTTTGTAGGCCCTCGCCAACGTCATGGCTTTCCCATAATGGTGTATCACGATCCATCACTATATCAATTTCAACAAATAATTTGTAGCCAGAATGGTATGCTCTACAAGTATCGACTTGTAATATTTTTTCATGATGAGTTAACGCTGATAAAGACACATCAGGGTGTGTTAAAAGAGAAGAAGGAAGATGAATGGTTATTATATTATAATACTTTTTTATTGATTCATATTTTTGTTCTTTCTTACCTATATAAGTTGCACGTTGTAAAAACTCTCGACTTGCACTCTTACCAACAATTAATTGAATTTGTTCTAATAAAATAATAATAATAAAACTTCACCTTATAAATAAAAAATCAATTTTATCTTCTCTACAAAAAAAAAAAAATACCGTAAGCTGTAGTAGTCCAACTTTTTAATATAAACAAAGATATTGTAATAGCACCAGCAGGATCTATCCACCACTCGATTCTACTTGATAACAATGACATGGTTAATCCAAAACTATTTATCACCAAGTCATTTCGATGATCTTGTGCCAATGCTTGAGATGATGCATTATCTCGTAAACTATAACAATATAAAAATAATATAAATTTTGCCCCTTTAATTGGCACAATTATAGTTGTAGTATATTAGATTTTATATATTTCACATTATTAATAGATTATATGTATTATTAGATTTTTATATATTATATATTACTGACATATCACCAACACCGCAATCATCACTCACTTACCTAATGCACATCCAATACAAATTATGGCAATCTCTGAGACTTCAGGAGGATTATCATGATTAATCAGTGCTTTGATGGCTTCAATTGATATTTCAATTGATAAAGCTATCATAAGTGATGAAAATACAATAATTCCTGCTGTTTCCATTTTCGCTTTTCCCTTTTTATAATATAAATAATTATAATACATAAATTACATATGTAAAATATATAATTTAATAATTTACATCATACATATATATATATAATGTTTATTTACAGTTGGATATACTAAAAGATTTTTGCGATTAGCAGCTCTACCAGTAAATAATAGAATACCATTTGACAATAAATCCATACAAGAATCCACCATAGTTGCAAACAATGCAAGCGATTTAGTTGATATTGCAGCATATAATTGTAAAGCACATAAACATACATTCACAAACATCGATCCATATATTGCTATTTTCAACTATAAAATGAATAAAAATGTTATTATAATTAGATATTACATATTATGGTGGAAGTTATTTCTTCACCTTTAAATTATGTTTTTTTAATGATTTAGCACTGGACTTTTGTTCAATTGGACTTAATAGCTCATCAATGAGTTCATTCTGATCTCTATAAAATTTTTGTATCTTTTTTTTCTTATTCTTTCTAATTTCTTCCTCAGACTTTCGACTATTTTCTAAAGAAAGCGGATCAGTTGAAGTAAAATCAAAAACCGCTGTTACTTTATCACTTGATGGTGGTATTGGCTGTGCAGAGGTCGATGTTGAGTTTACTGGTTGAGGTGTTGAAGAATAAATACGTAACGATAATGTTGAAGTAGAGCTACTATTCATAAGGGTACTGCCATTTACTGCACTAGATTGTGCAATTGTAGTTTC
This sequence comes from Entrophospora sp. SA101, assembly GCA_958430865.1. Classification (NCBI taxonomy): domain Eukaryota; kingdom Fungi; phylum Glomeromycota; class Glomeromycetes; order Entrophosporales; family Entrophosporaceae; genus Entrophospora; species Entrophospora sp. SA101. The sequence goes on along the minus strand of CAUDNR010002090.1, from coordinate 42,223 downwards.
CGTAATTATTTGGTCATTTGAATTATCATTATTAACTAGAATTGCTGGTGAGGGTAACGGTAAAGCCATTTTTTAATGTGAGGAATTTAGTCAGCAAATGTATATTAATATATCAGTCGTAGGACATGTCACAAATTTATTTCTACTGCAAAAACATAGTGAATTTTAATGATCGGCATCGAATTTTTCATAGTAAAATTTACAATTGAATACTTTCAAACCCCAGTTTAATGCCCTTGTTGTTTAGCAATCATCACCAAATTTGATATATAGTTTCTTTATAGTATACATCTATTTCATGAAAATTTTTGAGGCAGGTTGTTAATAAAACCGTAGATAATCACAACCTTAAAGTTTTTTTTTGTTTCTGTGATCTCATGTGTAGAAAATTGTCATTTGTATTGATTGCGAACAAATAATTATTTTTTACAAGTAATTACAGAACCCAGTCATTTAGGTATGCTTTCTACTAGAATTTATTATATTATTACATATTAAGAATAGAATTTTGCTAGGGAAAACTTATAAAGTAATGTAAAAATTATTCATTATTATATATATATATATATATACACACACATATATAGTTTCAGCTTTAAATTTATTAATATACTATTGTATTTTTTTAATATAAAGAAAGGTTTCATTCTTGGTACAAAGGAAGATTTTGTTTTTGGTACAAAGAAAAGTTTTGTTTTTGGCACAAAAGAAAGATTTCATTTTGATATAAAGAATTAATGTTGATAAAGTTATTATAAATATAAGATGTTTAAATCAATTGTATTATAAAATTTAATATTCCATTTAATTAAAGAAAACATTAAACTAATAAATTTATAAACAAATTCTGAATTTACTTTTTTAAATGAATTCTTTGATTCAAACTTATTGGCAATATTAATAGAAAACAATGACCAGATTGATCTAACTCATTGCCAATATTAGTAGAAATCAATGACCAGATTGATTCTATATTAGAATTTGATGAATATTTATTCCAACAATCAATGAATGATGCTATTATTTGATGATAATATAAAAGAAAACCTGTCTATGAGTGAAATAAATGAAGATTATGAAGATAATCAAGAAGAATATGATAAAGTAACAACAATGGAAGGAAATATTCCTCAATGTGTAAGATATATTGTACAAATTATTGGGTAACAAATGGAGGGCATCTACATATAAGAACAGGAACAAAACCATGTATACATGATAAAGAATCATCCCCATCTTTGATTTTTTTTTTTTAGATGGATCAACAATGTTGCTTCTTCAGATGATATAAATGCAAAAAATAAATTATTAAATCTTTTA
>CAUDNR010002090.1:19073-40893 GCA_958430865.1 Entrophospora sp. SA101 | reverse complement strand
TCTTGAATATCACACATTTTTAGATTTATTAGATAATATTGTACCAGCAACATTGGATATTTATGCAATTTTATTTCGTGAAGGTCATTTTGAAGAATATTTGGAAACAATCTTTCGACTTTGGACTATTATGAAACAATTTGGAAGAAAAAATTATGATAAGATAATGATAGCTTTTATCTCTGATGTTCTTTATTGGCAAAGCATTGAACATCCTATGTACAATATTTTATCTGAAAATTTACAAGAATTTAATGAATATTTTGTAGAAAATTTTCATAGCCTAATTCGTCGACATACTGTGGGTAAAAATTATAACCCAGAAGGATTGAGGCGTGATGCAATATCTATTGATAATCAAAGACATAATAATGATTTTATGAAACCTTTTGTTAATACTAAGAAATATCCATATACTAAAAAAAATATTGATATTATGGTAAAACAGACAGCTCTTTTCCTTATTGAATTTTTTCAAAACATTTGGTCTAATTCAACATCTCCACAGCATGCACCACAATCTATAACAAGACCAATTAAATCAACTGGTCATAAGTTTTTTGTATTAAATGAAATTATGAAAATAGGGACTTTACCTACAGGATATCACACAAAAAGTCCTCCAAACTTCAACATATTTTGTGATGCAAAAGATTGTGATATTAATATAGAAATTGATCAATTACAACTTTATGAAAAAGTTCTAATATGTGGTCACGGATATCATAACGAGTGTTTTCAAAAGATGAGTTTTAAATGTCATTATTGTTTAGATTATCTTGTAGATGGAATTAATGTATTATCATCCTCTTACAATGATAGATTGGAAAGTCAAGTTACAAAAACTGATCAAATTGAATTAGAAAATCCTGATGAATTAGATTTATCATCACCAAATGATGATGATGATGATGATGATGATAATTTTGATGAATTCAATTCTAACTTACCATCAAACAATCTCAATATAAATATTAGAGCTGCTTTAATTAAATTACAACAAGGTAAATAAAATTTATAATAAAAATTTTTTATTATTTTATAGTTTTCTAATGATAATTTTTTAAAAAATAAATTAGAACCTGTTCCAGAACCTTTAATGGATACTTCTGAAAATTAATTTCACTATTACTATTTATTTATATTATTATTTTATTATTTGATCAACCAATAAAACTTTCAATTTCTGTATCACAATAAACAAATAAATTGATGTACTTATTTGGAAATGCGCGCATGTTACTTTGTAACACAAATTGAATGTCCACCATGCTCATTATATTGACTAAAGCTCGATATAGTGAAAATTTTGTTGATCATTACTTAATTGTAATTTGTCGCAAAAAAAATTTCTCATGAATATTAATGAATATCGTAAAAAAAATTTTAAAAAATATTATTGAAGAATTAAATTTGGTACACATCTAAACTCGATAAGTCGGACACAGCAATCAATTGTTTAAAGTACTTTATAATATAAATAAATGTCCGACTTATCGAGTTTAGATGTGTAGTGTTGAAAAATAAAGTAATTGAATTTTAGTAATGTGTCGCGAGCCAATCTTTTCATATAAATGAATCACGCTATACAATGAAGTTTTTTGTCAAACCAACTCTTTCTTATATCGAGCGCCGACTGTAGTAAACTTGTGTATTTTTAAACCTTAATAACTGTGCATAGTCGAGGAATCAAAAAAATGCATTGTAATTTTGAAAGAGGAAGTCATTTTTATGGTTCTTTTTTTTTGTGACACAAAAATTGAGGGACTAGATACATTTTAAAGTCACCCATAAATTTTTGATGACTTTAGACACGTAATTATTTTTGGATACTCGTAATTAATCATTCCAAACATTTGTTACAAATATTTGATAATATTGTAACAATTCATGAATGATTATCGATTGATAAATAACAAATAATACTAACTTATTTGTAACTTATCCTACTATATAACAAACATTTTTCAAATAGATAACTTATTTTTACAACAATTAAAATATTTGTTCAGAAAACATTTAAAAAGTAATTCTTTCAAAACCAAATGGAATTTGCAGAAAAAACTTTCCTAATACTTCAGGAACTACCTTAAATGTCATAATATTCTTACACCTGACAAAAAATATGGTAATTTTTTTGATTTGTATAATTTTTTGATATAGCTTGAAATGTACAATCAAATTGATGATGCCCAAAAGAAACTTTATCGATTAAAAAACAAGAAAAAATTTGCTAGAATTTATACAAATATCTGAAATAATGAGCATTCAAAGTAATTACGAGTGAGTATCCAAAATAATATTCGAAATTCGTAATTTGGATTTACGAATATTAATATTCGAATACGGAGTTAGAATTACAGTTAGGAATCCTTACACATGATTTTCAATCATGAATAATACTTTTTAAAAAAATTTTGCGACAAATTACTAAATTCAATTAATTTTTTTTTTCATGATACACTATACTAAATTTTTTTCAATCTCATGAATAATACTTTTTAAAAAATTTTTGCGACAAATTACCTAAATGAAAAATTTTTTGCGACAAATTACCAAATTCAATTTTTTTATCATCAATAATTAAGTAATGATTGACAAATATTCAAGGCTCTATATGATTATATTGAGAGTCTGTCTATATTAAAAATCACTATATCAAGCAGAATTTTTATATACAATAATGGTAAATTCTCCATTATATCGTACAGAATTCATAGTAAATAGCAGGTTCACTATTTTTAAAAGATAATCTAATCCCCTCCTATCTACATTTGTACAACGTCAGATTAGTTATATAAAAACTTTTTTTCCCAAAAAAAAAAAGCCAACATAATAATGTCGTATTACAAATTATTATGTTCATTATTTTTCACTTCTCTTCTCTCTTCTCTCTAGTTTATTCATTCTTCACTTTCCTTTTTTCTCCTTCCAAAAGATTTATTACGGTAGAATCGATCTCGAGCATTGGCGAATTCGTCAGGAATTCGCTACAAATTTTCGTCACAGGTAACCTTTTCTTCTTCAGTTTCAATAATGTTTCAGAAGAAAAAACATCACTAAAATTAATTAATTGATTGATTGATTGATTATTTAAAGATATCAAAACGCATTTTGCTATATACACAATATAAAACAACAATAACATCTTTAGTTAACATCAACAAGTCTTTTACTTTTTTTTTTTTTTTATTATATAAATCAGATATTGAGTATATTAACCTATATCACCGTTAAAGGCCTGTTGATCACGAAATATTTATTTGGTGCCACACTGGATTTATTTTATTATTATTTTTTAATTAGTATTTTGCTTTATCATTTTTTTATTTTTATATTTTAGATAATTGTTATTGATTGGTTAATTAAATTGGTTATAAAAAACTATTTCCTTAGAAAGAAGAGAGAGAGAAGAGCGATATATATATATAAACCATTAAATTAGAATAATTTAACAATAATCATTTATAAAATGATAAATTTTCATTATATAAAAAATACTCCACTGATATTCACCTTAAATAAAATATGTGAGGCGGACTCGTGATTCTATTTTTTGATTTTTTTGTCAAGGATGCCAATTAGAAGGAAGGTGGAAAGAAATTTCAATGAAAAAAAAAGAAAAGTTCAGGATGTTTTATTTAATCCAACTCTGAAGAATAAAACAAACCATCACTGTTTTCCCAATTTCTTTCTGGCTTCAGCTTAAAAATTAAAAAAAACCTTGTTGATTAAAAGAAAATTCTTACAAATAAATAAACAACAATTACTAATAATGAAGTTTCAAACAATTTCAACGTATACCTATATAAATCAATAAATCAATAAATCAATAAATAAATCGATAAATAAATAATGCGCAATCTCAAAAAAACATCACACTTACAATTTATTGTCATTGTCATCGTTAGGTCTAGTACAATAATCCTTTTCAATATTAGATGAAACAACGCCAATATTTTCACATTCAAGTATCTTGTAATGCTCTTCTTTCAGCTCTTCAATGATTTTGCCTTTACTTGTTACACGTAAGACTTCTAATTCTTGCTTCTTTTCTTTGCCTGATAATAATTGTTCAATAAATTCAGCTGTTCGTTTAACGGCCATATTTGGTGATGAATGGAGGTTCAGTAATAGCTATTTGAAATATTATTGTTATTTTTGTTGTTATTACCACTATTATTTTGCATAATTAATTAAAATTTTGTGAAAATTACATGGAAGACATGAGGCATTTCTTCATAAACCTCAAGAACAACTTTTGTAGGTGTTTTATAAGACGACCTTTCAAATTTTTCAGCATTGTAATTGGGCAAATTGTACTTTTCTGGGTTAGCAGCTTTATGAGCCAAATAAATACCCTCATCTCTTAATCTTTCTACATCACCTACTTGCTATATAACAAACAATTATTTTTTATCATCACGAGGTTTAGTATATAAGCATTCAAAATTTTTTTAAAAAAAAACCATTTACCACTAAAATTGGTGGTAAACCACCCAAACTTTCAGCAAATAATGGAGAAACGTACGGAATTGCTAATCCTTCGTTAGACACATAATATTGTAAACGACCGCCAAAATCGAATGACTTATGCCAAAATCTTGGTTTATTATCAACATTTGATTGAATTTTTTCTGATAATTCTTTTGCTTTTTGTTCAAATTTTTCCAACACGGGAGACATTTTACAATCACAAAAATCATTTGGCAAAATATCTAATTCATCACATCTTGGATCTTTTATTGATGATGTTGTGCGAGCCAAGTCAACAAATGGTGACCACAAAACAGCACCAGCTGGTAAAGGTAATGATTTTTTTGAATTATCACGTATAGCAAGTAATGTTGCCATTGCTAGACCACCACCTGCACTATCACCCATAATTACAATATTTTTAGGTTCAATCGGTAAAAAATCAGCATCTCTTGGTGGATCAATAAGATAATTGTAGGCAGTTATTGAGTCATGTAAAGCAGCAGGAAATTGATTTTGTGGTGCAAGCCTATAATTTATTACTTGAAGTTTTTGAAGAAAATAAAATTGTTAGTCAATTTAACACTTTTTTTTTTCATAATTCATATAAATAATTACCAAATAGCCTTGCATTTGTATATTTTGCAATATTAGAAGTAATGGCACGATATTGACCAGGGGAGGAAAAAAAATATCCACCACCATGTAAATACATAATAATCTTATTGTATTTTTTCTTTTTATGATTTATTTCTTCTCCTTCCTCTTCTTTCTTAACGTAAACCCATTCACATTCTAATCCATCCCCGAGATTGACACTTCTCCAATCATCAAGAAGCACATGATTATAATCCTTTAAAACATCATCAATGTAAACTTCAGATTTTTTACGAAGCGAATTTGACAATGTCAGCTCATCTACAAGTGTACCACTCCTGGCAGGACTCTTGGTATTAAATACTCCTTGAAGATTTTCGATAGTTCGTCTGGCTGAGAGCTCATCTTTTATAATTTTGAAGATCAAATAAAACTTTAAGTCCCATGATGGTTGTGGTGGTCCATAGTAATAATAATTGATGATGGATGAGAATATAATATGTACTTTTTGAAGCGACCTTGAGAAGTCCATATTTTATTTTTTACAAAATTATAGATTTTTCAAAAAAATTTTTTATTAAAAAAAATTTGTGAAAAAATACGGGAATATTTTATATTAAAAAATCGATGATTAATTGTCTTATTATTATTTCATTTCATTCATTCGAATTCATTTCATCAATATTAATAATGTCATTTCATTTCATAAATTTCATAACAATGGTGTTTTGTAATAATGCTTTGTAACAAATAATGTAAATCTTCAACGAAATGTGAACATGGGACAACATCACATTGTAAAAAAGATTAGATGATCTAAAGAAAAGCTGTGTTAGTAGTGTTAGAGACTGTGTATTCATGCAGGAAGTATCTCCTTGGGTGATTAAAAACATTTCATAGATTTCATTCATAATAACACAAGACAAGATTGTTTTATAAAAATGAATTGATCTAATAAAAATTTTCATATCTAATTAATAAACATGATGGTTAGAATGAGTGTACTTGTGGAGAGTTCAACTTCCTAAAATGGATCATAATTATCTCATTTATTTCATTCAAATTATTTCATCATAAGATTTTAATAAATTACAACAATTCAGCTTAGTATTAAAATCATATCTTTACCCAGCGCACAGCCAACAATGTTTAAACCACTATATACGACTATACCGCTTGATTAGAATTTCTATTCGAATAAGGTTTATTTGAATTATGTTTTACTCGTTATGAATCCGAGTATTCTGAATTACATTGAAAGTTTATTCGAATGAAATGAGTAACTAATACTAGTTACTAATAATTTGATAATTTGATAATAATAATTCGAATAAAACGAATAAACGAATAATTCGAATAAAACAAATTAACGAATAAATGAATAAATTTGAATAGTTCAAATAAACGAATAATTCGAATATAAAAAAGCCCATATCTAAATCATTCCAACTTATTTCAATTTGTTTTATTCGAATTATTTGTTTTATTCGAACTACTCGTTTAATCGAATTAATCGTTTATTCATTTTATTGCTGTATTAGTATTATAATTACTTGAATTATTCATTTATTTGTTTTATTAGTACATCACTTCAACTTGTTAATACTATAAAAAATGAAAACATCGATGAAAATAATGATTATTAAAAATTACATTTATTTTTTGTCAAAAGCCATTATTTTAGAATGCATATTCAACATCCAAATTTCAGATGAAAAAAATTCCAAAGGTAATTGTGAGAAGTTATTACCTTTATGTAATATCATTACTCAAGATATTTAAACTATAGTAGCCAAATTATAAATAATATATAATAACAAGATTTAACTTATTCAGGTAATTCATCTGGTATAGTTAATTCAATCTGTTTAGAATCTACAAAAATAGACAATTCAATTTGTTTAGAATCTACAAAATGTTTATCATAAGAGTGGATATTAATAAATATTGTTAATTTTAAAAATCAAAAATTAATAAAAACGAAAGCGATCAATGATTGAATGCTAATAATTACCATTGTTATTACCAATAATTGTTACTTTATTGGAATTCACAGGTTGAGGAAGGTTTGTAAATTTTAATAATCTGCTAGTATAAACTGCATCTGGATGAATTACTGTAGTAATTGTTGAAGGATCAAATTTTATTTCATCCATTTTTTTAAACTCTTTTCTAATTAATTTATCCTGCTGCTGTATTTTTGCAAGTGAATCCCACCAAGTTTCAATAATCTTAAAAATCTCTTTAGCAGTTGGACGTTTATCTGGATTAGCATCCATGCATTTGAATGCTAGTTCAATATAGAATCTTGGAGTGTTGTTAGAGAATCCAGGTCTTGCACCTCCACATATTTTCATTGCAAGATCTATATCATGTGCCAAATTATTAAATGGTTGTTGGCCAGTTGATACTACAGACATCAGAACTCCAAAACTGTATACATCTGATGCCATCGTATATGGTTTCTCTTTTAAAACTTCTGGTGCAATATATGGTAGTACTCCACATATATCCTTTTTGTTTGATGATGTTTGACTAACTGGGCATGATAATCCTAAATCTGCAATCCATGAACCCCATATATCTTGAAGAATATTTCCACTATGAAGATCATGATGAATAATTTCTTTTTCATGAATATTTTTTAAACCTTTAATAATAAAATAAAGAATTTCAATTTTGTCTCTCCATTTGAAATTTTTAAAATTTTTAGTTAAATAAGTTTGAAGGTTTCCATCTTCCATATATGCCATTACAAATATATATTCTTTGGTAATTGGATCTTGTGTTAATCCATAAATATGAATTATATCTCTTTTATCATGAAACTTCATATAATTTTTAAACTAAAAACAACAAATAAGATGCTTAATTGCAACAATAATAAATAACAATATTTTAAAACTAGTATTAATAAAAAAATTTACCTCATTAAGAAATTCATCAGAAATATTCTGTGAATTATGTAATTTTTTTAATGCCACAATTCTGTCTTTACTAATTCTTTTATTATTATCATCATTTAGACTTTTCTTGCCATTTAACCAAGTAGCTTTGGATATAGTTGCAAACCCACCTTTATCTATCTTTTCAAGATTTCTTAAATCATTATAAGGAATCCATTGAAGATAATAATAATTATAATATTGAGTTGCTTTAAGTTGTGTACTTTTAATCAATTCATCTAATGTTTCATTGCCACTGGTCCATCCTTCAGTTAATAACTTTGGATTGCATGATTGACACCATGTCCAATCAGTATTATATCTATCACAGATTGGACATTTCCCATATTTTTCATATCTTTTATATGGATCTTCATAATCTTGAAGACTTCCATCTTCTATATAATCCATTACAAAGATATATTCTTTTGTAATTGGATCTTGTGTTAATCCATAAATTTTATTTATAAATGGTTCACCATAAAATGTAACATAATTTCTGAACTAAAAATATTTCAGAATAATATTTAAAAAATCAGAAAGTAATAGAAAAGCAAAGTTATTTTACCTCATTAAGAAATTCGTCAGAAATGTTCTGTGAATCATGTAATTTTTTTAATGCCACAGTCATATTCTTGCTAATTCTTTTATAATGATTATTTACACATTTCTTACCATTTAACCAAGTAGCTTTGTATATAGTTGCAACACTACTTCCATCCATCTTTTCAATATTTGTTAGATTGTTGTAAGTAATCCATTGAAGATAATAATTATTATCATAATTTTTTGCTTTATGTTGAGTGCTTTTAATCAACTTATCCAATGCTTCATTGCCACTAGTCCACCCTTCAGTTAATAGCTTTGGATCACATGATTGACACCATAAACTATTAGTATTATATTTATTGCAGGTTGGACATTCCCCAAAATGTTCCTTTCTTTTCTTTGAATATTCATCATTTTGAAGACTTCCATCTTCCATGTAATGCATTACAGAGATATATTCTTTTGTAGCTGGATCTTGTGTTAATCCATAAATATAAATTTTATCATGAAACTTTGTATAATTTTTAAGCTAAAATAACAAATAAAATATTTAATTATAATAATAATAATAATAATAATCAATACATTTTAAAACTAGTATCAATAAAATAATTTACCTCATTAAGAAATTCATCAGAAATATTCTGTGAATTATGTAATTTTTTTAATGCCACAGGCATATCTTTACTAGTTCTTTCATTATTACAATAATCTACACTTTTATAACCATTTAGCCAAGTGGCTTTGGATATAGTTGCAAACTCACCTTCATTTATCTTTTCAGGATTTGTTAAATCATTATAAGGAATCCATTGAAGATGATTACTATAGTGATACTTAGTTGCTTTAAGTTGTGTGCTTTTAATCAATTCATCTAATGTTTTATTGCCACTAGTCCATCCTCTAGTTAATAGCTTTGGATTGCATGATTGGCACCATGTCCAATCAGTATTATATCTATCGCAGAATGGACATTTCCCATATTTTTCATATCTTTTATATGGACCTTCATAATTTTGAAGACTTCCATCTTCTATATAATCCATTACAAAGATATATTCTTTTGTAGCTGGATCTTGTGTTAATCCATAAGTTTTATTTATAAATGATTCACCATAAAATGTAACATAATTTCTAAGCTATATAAAATAATATTTAAAAATAATATTTAAAAAATCAGAAAATAAATAGAAAAATAAAATAATTTACCTCATTAAGAAATTCATCAGAAATATTCTGTGAATTATGTAATTTTTTTAATGCCACAGTTCTGTCTTCACTAATTCTTTTATTATTATCATCATTTAGACTTTTCTTGCCATTTAACCAAGTGGCTTTGGATATAGTTGCAAACCCATCTTTATCTATCTTTTCAGGATTTCTTAAATCATTATAAGGAATCCATTGAAGATAATAATTATTATCATAAAATGTTGCTTTAAATTGTGTACTTTTAATCAACTCATCTAATATTTCATTGCCACTAGTCCATCCTTCAGTTAATAGCTTTGGATCACATGATTGACACCATAAACTATTAGTATTATATCTATTGCAGGTTGGACATTCACCATACTTTTCATCCCTTTTCTTTGAATGTTTATCATTTTGAAGACTTCCATCTTCCATGTAATGCATTACAGAGATATATTCTTTTGTATCTGGATTTTGTGTTAATCCATAAATATAAATTTTATCATGAAACTTTGTATAATTTTCAAGCTAAAATAACAAATAAAATATTTAATTATAATAATACTAATAATAATCAATAATATTTTAAAACTAGTATCAATAAAATAATTTACCTCATTATGAAACTCATCAGAAATATTCTGTGAATTATGTAATTTTTTTAATGCCACAGGTATATCTTTACTAGTTCTTTCATTATTACAATAATCTACACTTTTATAACCATTTAGCCAAGTGGCTTTGGATATAGTTGCAAACTCACCTTCATTTATCTTTTCAGGATTTGTTAAATCATTATAAGGAATCCATTGAAGATGATTACTATAGTGATACTTAGTTGCTTTAAGTTGTGTGCTTTTAATCAATTCATCTAATGTTTTATTGCCACTAGTCCATCCTCTAGTTAATAGCTTTGGATTGCATGATTGGCACCATGTCCAATCAGTATTATATCTATCGCAGAATGGACATTTCCCATATTTTTCATATCTTTTATATGGACCTTCATAATTTTGAAGACTTCCATCTTCTATATAATCCATTACAAAGATATATTCTTTTGTAGCTGGATCTTGTGTTAATCCATAAGTTTTATTTATAAATGATTCACCATAAAATGTAACATAATTTCTAAGCTATATAAAAAAATATTTAAAAATAATATTTAAAAAATCAAAAAATAAATAGAAAAATAAAATAATTTACCTCATTAAGTAATTCATCAGAAATGTTCTGCAAACTATGTGTTTTTTTTAATGCCACTGGCATATCCTTGCTAGTTTTTTCATTATCATCATTTACACATTTCTTACCATTTAACCAAGTAGCTTTAGATATAGTTGCAAACCCACCTTCACCTATCTTTCCAATATTTGTTAAATCATTATAAGGAATCCATTGAAGATAATAATTATTATCATAACTAGTTGCTTCAAGTTGTGTACTTTTAATCAACTCATCTAATGTTTTATTGCCACTAGTCCATCCTTTGGTTAATATCTTTGGATCACATGATTGACACCATGCCAATTGAGTATTATATCTATTGCAAGTCGGACATCTCCCAAAATAATTTTTCCTTTTATCAGAATATTCATCATGATGTTTATTTTCATCCAAAGTGTTTTCCATTGTGGTTTTTTATTATATATTTGTTATAAAAAAAATTATTTTTGCAACAAATAAATAATGTATCACACAAAAAATATATGTACAACAATTACGTAGATAAATTTTGCACTAATACTAATATCGTAAGTCATAGGCCATAATGCTATAATTATTTATGGCGTATATAAGAAGTATTGCAAGAGTTATTTATTATGGAGTCACCAAATCTGGCAAACTAAACTAAAATCACTATATACAACTATTGAATAAGATTTATTCGAATTATTTGTTTTACTCGTTATTATTATTATTATTATTATTATTATGGATTTGAGTATTCGAATTACATTGAAAGTTGATAATTCGAATAAAACAAATAAAATAAATAAATGAATAATTCAATAATTAAATAAAACAATTTGAAGAAAACAAATGAAACAAATAATTCGGATAAAATGAACGAACGAATAATTTGAACAAAACAAGTAATTCGAATAATTTGAATAAAACGAATAAACGAATAATAATAAACGAATAGTTCGAATAAAACAAAGGGTTCGAATAGTACAATGAAACGAATAACGATAATTCGAACAAAAAGAATAATTCAAATAAAATATGTAATTCGATTAAAACGAACAATTCGAATAAGAATTTATATTACGAATAGAAACTACAAAGTTACCAAAAAATCACCAAATCTAGCACATAGCCAATAATGTTCAAACTAAACTAAAATCACCATAAATAAACTGCACTACTTGAGGCGTCCCTGCAAAGCAATATAATAAAACTAAAAGGATCCCTAACTAACAATTAAAGATTGGCCAAACCATTAATTATCAAGAAGGGTTATGAATCAGTAAATCATTAATTGATTAAGTCAAGGACTATTTTTATTACTAAAGTGTTGGAATATTATTATATTATTGAAAGGTTATTTATTGATTAATTTCTTTTCATAAAATTATTTTTTCAAAGGGGAAAATATAATAATAATAATAAATTTACATATATTCATTGAAATATCAGCTTTAATTTGTAAGTGCTAACTCAAATGCTGATGATAATTTGACTTCCTCTTAACTAGGAAGACCAACTAAAAATTCTAAAGGCCATTTTTCTACTAAATATTTGTACTCCCAAAAAGTTTCAATATCAAATCTTGCAACTCGTTTTAGCAAATTACTGTATTGATGTGACATGCAAGAAGACTTGTCTAAAACATTGATGGTCAAAATAATGAATTAGGGCTTGAGAAATTATACTATATAGTAGGAAACCATTCATCTTCATGTATTGGAGAAGGGATAATGAGTTTAGCTCATTCTTTTTGGTTTGAGAAGGACATATTTGTATTGCACCAATTCTATTCGATCAATTAACACCAATAAATGACATGGAAGACTTCAATGAACCTTTCTTTAAAATCAACACAGCTTTAATAGAACACAGGTTTCTGTATTATAATCAGCTGAATAAATATATGCGTGTGAATTATGTATTTGTATATAGTAGGCTGGAAACCATTTTGAAGCGATTCTTTAATAAGAATTCCATGAAATAAATAAATAATAGTGAAGAAATTTTGTATCTTTTACGCATTTTTATAGAGCATAGTCCTAATATCTATCATTTTTAAATACTATCAAAGATGTGAAAATAAGTGTAAATATTATGGTATCTTTCCCACCACTTTTCTATATTTTCTTTAGTGGTATATATATACTTTTAGTATTTTCTAGCCAAGAATTCTTAATGTTTATAAAGCTATTATTTTTTTTTTTTTTTGATTCATATAATTCATTATTTATTCTATATAAGGTAGACTTTATGTCATTATCTGGGGCAAACAATCGTAAATGTAAACTTAAAAAAAATACAACTGCAGGGTTAAAACCATTAATAACCAGAATCCCGAATCGGGTTTTAATTGTAAAAGTTTGAACTCGTATATATTCCACGTCTAGTGATGAAAACTGTTTTCTCGTGGAACATTTTAGTCTACCATTCATTTATATATATTTCCTAAATTAAAAATACAACGTTGTCATGGAACGGGCGTGGTATAATTTAAAAATTTAGAGTATTAAAATATCAGCAAATATGCTACCATATGAGCATTTCAATGTTTAATTTGAAATCATTTAATAGTCGCTTTTAACCACAAAGGGAATAAATAAAATCTTTGTTCATCATAGCAATGGTAATATGGTAATGGTAAATTTGGGAGTACAGATATTTTTCTGGAATATATTTTTAGAGTGAAACGTCCACCCCACATGCATGTAATTTATTAATATGGTAATGGTAATATGCGAAATTTTTCTGTGGATCTTGCTGATAGAGTTTTATATTTACAAATGATAATAATAATACAACTCTTCTTACCTGGTTAGGTAATAATAAATTATGATGCTAATACTAATGTACTTTGTCGATCAACTAACTATTCAATTATTTCATTGACATGATAATCCTTTTGTGGTCTATATATAATAATAAAAAAGAATTGAAAAGAACTTTCAATTATTTATTTTAAAAAAACATTGTTTACAAATGTTGATCAAATTCTCTACTTGTCAAATAAAACAAAGATTTCTTAATTAAATAATAATATGAAAAATTTTTATATAAATAATCTAAAAAAAAAAATAAAAAAAAAATAAAAAAATATAATACCAGAATTTATTTTTTCTCAATTTTTTGGCTGGACCAATTAAAATATTTTAAATTTTTTTAAAAAATGTTTAATAAGAAAAAACCCTCACCAATTCGCAATTCAGATAACAATTTATTAAATGCTTCTTCAAGCTCTTTTGCACCATTTCCAAATTCACCTAGCTTACAAAATGAAGAGGGTTTCAGATATAGAACAACAAACAGTTCACCTAGAAATTTCGGAAATGATAATATTTCATCTGATACTGCCCCTCTTCCTTCACCTACTTCACCAACTTCGACAGTTTATGATAAAGAAAAAATCAAGTCGTCCTATGTTAGTTATCATAATAAATTAACATTAGCATGGGTGACATATCCTATAATTTCATTATTGTTTATTATTTTACGTATTGCCAACGTGATGAGTTCAATCCAACCCCTAGTCGATCAAATTAAAAATAAAATATTGTCATCTTGTAACGCGCTGGAATTATCGACCTCGACACTTGTAAATCTACCAAATTTAATGATCACTGAATATAACAAAATAAATGCTGATGGCATCAATGCAATTGTTAGTAGATTGTTACAAATATTAGATTTAATAATATTTGCGTTAGAACAAATTTGTATTTGGATAATTATCACATACAAAAGCACCTATAGATGTCTACTGGCGTTAGCAATCAATTCATCAAGCAGCTTCCTAACCGAAGCAACTACAAAATTGCAAACTTTCGCCACAACAAATATAGACACGATCAAATCAAGCATCAACGCTGAAATTCAAAATTATAATGATATAATTAATGGTATAAAAGACAAAGTTAAATTTGTCGATATACCAAACATACAAATAAATTCTTTGACTCAACTTGACGCTTTGGCACAATTTCCAGCAACAAACACTCTTATCCCTGGGGTTGATTTATTAAAGAGCAATTCAGACAACGCCTTGTCAGTTAATTTTGATGGCATAGAAGAACAATTGATAAATGCAACATCAATTCCATTCGAGTTACTAAGATCCGAGATAAAAAAATCAAACATCGTTATCAATCAAACATTATTCCCTCAAGCATCCCTATTTGCTAATCAGGACATAACCTTTTGTAAAGATAGTTTGGATCTTAGCATTTTAGATAATATAGCAAATGATTTAATTAAAATTTCCTATATTGGAATTGCTCTAATAGTATTGATCATTATAGTGCTAATAATGATCAATGCTGGAGTGATTAGATATAAACATAAAAAAATCGAATCAAATATTAATGTAATATCAAATAATTATTCATCATCATCATTAACACATAATAATAATGAAAAAAACAATGGCAGTAGTGGTAAACTCGATCGATCAAAGATTTTTGAAATAGTTGGATTGGTTAAAAGTCCTCTATGGACCAGATTATCCTTGAGAATTTCAAATTTCTTTAAAAGTGTAGAAAACAAGAACCTTGTTAAATGGTTCTTCTATTACATCTCGCACAAACCTGCAGTAATTTGTCTGATAATCGGGATATCAGGCGTGATAGCAATTTATTCACAATTGGCACTTTTAAATTTAATTAAACATAATTACCAAGCATCAATCACCACCACAATTGATCAATTTTCAAACAACGTGGTCAACCTAATAAATTCTAATCTGGAATCAAAATCCAAACAATTCTCGAATCAGAGTAACACTGAAATTATTAATATTGAAAACACCCTTAACAATAATTTATTTAGTTGGTCGAACTCAACAATTACTACTTTAAACAATACATTGAATGCAGCGGTGGATGCTACAACAGGATTTATAAATGATGTATTTAAAGATGTTCCATTAATAAATAATCTGGTATTAGAGTTGGTCAATTGTATAATATTTGTTAAGATCAGAGGTATAGAAAAGGGATTGAAATTCATCAAGGACAATTCTGTTATTACTTTACCACGTGTAAATGACACAATATTGATGATCGATAGTGACAATGTTAAAGGAATTGTTGATAAAAACACAAATAAGATTTTAGGTGCAGATAGTGCCACAAGTGATGATGATGGTGAAGGAATCAATAAATTGTTTAACAGTTATGAAAAAGGTTTAAAGAGTGAATTAATAGTATATTGGACATTCATAGCAGTATATTTTGTAGTGGTTATTATGGGAATAGCACACGTGATCTATTATAAATATAATAATCAAAAAATCAAAAAAAGAAATTATATCAAGGATATTAAATTAAATCATCTCCCTAATAATAATAATAGTAGTAGCAATAATAATAATTATAATTATAACAGTGATAGTAGCGATAACAACAATAATGAAAAGATAACTCCAAAGGATTTAAATAATAACAGTGACAATGATGGTAATGGCCATTTGGCAAAGAAGGGAAAAAGAAAACCACCACCACCACCACTACTTCCAAAACCAATTTTAGTTAAAAAATAATCCATCAATCATTTTCATTGGGTGTGTATATATTTAATTGTATATATAAAAATTGTTCTATTAGCTTAAAAAATGGCATTTCTATAAATAATAATTAAATAATATAATAATTAATAATAATAAATAATTATTAATAATAAATAATATTAAAAAATAAATAAATAGATTACATAAAGATTTCTATTTTCTATTCAATATCTTCTTCCATATACAGTAATGCTAATGACCCAATTTCATTTTGGCCTTGACTTTGTTAATTCGATTTGTTCCTTCTATCAAATCATCTGAATGATCGATTTCAGCCGTTAATTGAATAAAAGTTGTTGAGACGATCAAGCTCTTCTTCTAAATGCACTACGCGTCTTTTCAGGACGAATATAATAATAATATTTATCTGATTATTTAATAACTTTGATTGTTAAAATTCAATTTTGTTGCACTAAATTAATTAATCAATCGAATAAGAAGACTTTGATTGAATGAAACTTTTTATAGTAATCATTTATTATTATATGAATTTTTGGTTTAATTAAAGAAAAAAAATTTTTTTTTAAAATGAATCTTTGTTTTTATAACTCGTCCTACCCGAAGTTTTTCTTTTTTAATGTTAAAGTTTACCATTTTTAAAAATCTAAATTCACGCATGTGAAATCAAGTTAGCTCTTTACTATCATTATTATCATTATTATTATTATTATTATTATTGTGTAATTAATATCTTGCTTGCAATAAAAATTTTTTTCGCTAATTTTCATTTTATTAAAAATGCCCAAATCAATCACGTCATTGGAAAATTTTAATAGCTTTATCAATCATAATAAAATTCATGATCTGGAAATTAAAGTTGGAGCAGACGATGATATCAAAATTTTTAAAGCCCATTCCGCGATTTTAAAAGCTAAATCTTCATACTTTACAGCTGCTTTGTCAAATAAGTGGGCAAAGAAATCTGAAGATGGTATTATTTTATTCGAAAAAGAAAACATTTGTCCAAAAATATTCAATGTTCTATTAATGTGAGATATAGATTAATTCCATATCATTTGATTTACTAATAAATTGATTGTGTTAATAATGTTCCTTCGTTTTTTTTTTTTTTCAAAAGATACTGCTACGACACCACAATTATCAACGTGAATAACCTGGATCCATGCGAAATTTCAAAACTACTCGAAGCATGTGATGAATTGTGTTTCAATGAATTGACCGAGGATTTACAAAATCATTTAATCACCAATAGTAAAGAATGGGTTCAACATAATTTAAATTTTTTTCATGAATTTTTATCAAAATTTCAATCGTTCAGCCTGCTTCACGACTACTTTAACGAATTAATCGATGATAATCCTGAATTATTAATAAAATCGAGCGATTTCAAAGATGTTGAAGGAGAAGTTCTTATATCTTTATTAGAAAGAAATGACTTGGAATTGGATGAGATTGAGATTTGGGACAATATTATTCGATGGGGAATTAGACAAGCAGAGAATTTGGAAGAAATCCCTATTTCAGAGTGGAGCGTTGACGATTTTATCAAGTTAAAAACCATATTGGATGATATCATCCCGTTGATAAGATTCGATGAAATTAGCTCGACTGATTTTTATTATAAAATTACACCATTTAAAAGAATATTTAATAAAGAAATGTATAACGAACTTCTTGAATATCACCTCAGCGACAGATGGCAACCAAGGCTACTGCTTCAGAACGGTCCAAGAAAAGCAAATGGAAATTTGTTAAATTCTCAAATGAAGCATTTAATCTCTGGTTGGATTGATCAAGATGATCTTCCACATAAATTTAAATTAATTTTTCAAGGGACTCGAGAGGAATTTTCTCAGTCGGCTTTTCAGGAAAAATGTTATGATATGAAGCAAACTGTAGTTGTCATGAAAATAAAAGAAACCGGCGAATTGGTTGGTGGTTATAATCCGCTTTGTTGGAATAAAAAAGAAAAGTCTCTCAATGAATGTTATTGGATTGAAACAAATCAAAGTTTTCTTTTTAAGATCGATGAAGGTCAAATAAAAGATTCAATATTAAGTAGAGTTACAATCTCTAGTCATGCGATATATCATAATGACAATGCTAATATTAATAGTATAGTACTTCGTGAAATATGCATAAATTTTTACGATTTTTTATCATACAAAAACATCAAGAATGAACCTTGTTTTTATTATTATTTTAATGAATCTTTTCCAGTCTATGAAAATGATTTAAATCTCATAGGCAAGGATATTGATAGGGTCTATGTGTTGGAAGAATTGGAAGTTTACAAATTAGTAAAAAAAATAAATTAATAATTTTATGTATTATTATTATTATTATTATTATTATTATTATTATTATCTTCTTCTTAATCATCCTCTTCTTCTTGATTTTCTTCGCTCTCCATACATCCATCATCATTCTATCATTTTCCACATTAACCCATTCTTGGATTGGTTT
The DNA here is from genome assembly GCA_958430865.1 of Entrophospora sp. SA101. Taxonomy (NCBI): domain Eukaryota; kingdom Fungi; phylum Glomeromycota; class Glomeromycetes; order Entrophosporales; family Entrophosporaceae; genus Entrophospora; species Entrophospora sp. SA101. The sequence goes on along the minus strand of CAUDNR010002090.1, from coordinate 21,954 downwards.
TTCGTTCGTAGAAGTTTTTTATAGTGGAGGCAAGCAATGATTCATTTTTTTTTTCTTTCACAAATTTCAGTTATCATCGCCATTTTATTAAATGATAAATTCGAGTTTTCAGTCTTTTTTTATCAATAATTAATCTATAATTTATTTTAAAGTCAAACAAGATTGCCTATATAATTTGCTAATCTTTTACTTGATAATAAAAATGGCTTCGAACCAAAGGGGAACATGACCGAAATTGGAAACTATTTGAGGCGCTCATTGGTTAAATTTTTGTGACAATCATATATGAAATATCACACAAAACAAATGGAAGGTTTTACAGCAAAAAACCGGTCATGAATAAAAAAGATTTTTTTTGAGAAAATGTCAAAACAATATTTGTAATTTGTAAAAAATTTAAGTTTTTAGTTGAAACTCTACCATTTTTCGAAACTCCGAATTTCTATACCGTTTCCTATTGTTTTCGAAATTCCGAAACAATTTCGAAACTTCAAAATTTCTATACCATTTCGAAACCCCTATATTGTTTCAAACTCCAAATTATTTCGGGATTCCTATACTATTTTCGAAATCATGAATATAAAATTCATGAATTTCAAACACAAGTCAATTTTCAATTTATTTATTTTATAAAAATACTATTCACATAAAACATCACCTAAGCAGTGAATTTTTTTCTATTACAACGTTGAGATATCTTTTTTAAAAAAATGTTATGGATAAAGCTCCGAAACGGGCCGTGCTAACCCAAAACCTGAAAACTTTCTGGATTGTACTATACTTGAAGTCAAAATTATTAAATTGCAATTAAAAATCCCCAAAAATTTGCATTGCACCATCTATCATTAACATTACTATCACACAGGGATAACTAACTATTATTATGTTTTATTTACAACAAGCTTTTTTTTAACTCTCTAATAATTATTTTTAAAAATATTAAAATAAGCAACATAATTATAAATGTAAGTCAACAGCAGCAGGTGTAAGAAATCCTCATGCTAATGTCAAATATCAAAATGGAGATTAATTAAACAATTATTTATCAAATTGAAATAAGGCAATTAAATTTCATTATCATTGTCATTATTGTTATCTTTTAATTTTTTTTTATGTTTTTTAATTCTTCTTTGTATTTATTTCAGTTCTTGTTTTATTGAATATATTTGTGACTTAAAGTCTACCACTATTAGTAAACATAATCATCTTCTAATGAAGATAATGTTGTTGACAATGATGATGGTGATGACTCTTCTTCTGTAAAATATTATTGTGTAAGTCAACTGATTCATTAACATAAATAATATTAATCTTGTAAACCATAAACATATTATTTTGTCTTTTGAATTCTCTCTTTTTTGTCTTGTCAGTTTTTTCATCTTTTTGACATGACAAAAGTGTTTACAAACATGTTATTAAATAATATCTAACAAATGTTTATTTTTCATTGAAAGTAAAATTTATTATAAATATTAGAAAAAAACTAAAATGATGTCATTTAAAATGGAAAAAAACCAAAATGAAGTAAATATGACATCATTTAATATGTAAAAAACAAATATGACAAAATTGTTCTTTTCATTTAATATTGGGTTTCTAAAATGAATAATACTAATTTAACTTGCTTTCCTTTTATATGTACCTCTGCCCCTCTCTATCTCTGTCTTTTGATGAAAATTACTTTTTTCATTATTATCTATCATCTTCAATAAGAATTGACCATTTCATTATCAATATCATCACTATCAATATCATTATTGTTATCATTGTCAATATTAGATACAGAATTTCCATGTTGGTTGATCCACTTATTATAACATTTTTTGTAAAACAAACTGGTGTTGTGGCATAGAAAGTTATTTGACCTCAATTATTTTAGCCAAATCAGGCTTAGTTAAAGGTTTTAATTATTACTATTACAGGCCCTGGAAACTTCCTTGCTGTGTAGCAACACCACCAAATTTGAGATATGACTTCTCTATCATATGTGTCTTCTATAAAAATTTTTAAGGCAGGTTGTTAATAAAATTGAAAATAATCTAACCCTCAAAGTCAAATATTGCCTTTATATTGCAAGCATGCAATCCGAGTTCCCTATTTAATAGGTTATTTTATGTTCAACACACAGCTAGGTCAGTCCTTCGCCTACTGTTTTACAATTGAATCCACTAGCTTTTGACTCTTTGTCTGGCTAGTCCCAATGTTTTGACACACAGCTAGGGCAGTCCTTCGCCTACTGTTTTACAGTCCAAACTTCTTTTATCTAATGTAAAAGTAACTTTCTAACAAGTTAATTAGTTTTGACTAAATAAAACTAAATAAATAAAATAGTAATATTTATTTAAATAAATTATCATCTTCCTTAACCAAAATTATTTGCTAATACCAAAATTAATTTGTTAATAACCTATTCATTCTGATCCACACATAAACAAAAATAATTGTTATTACCAATTAAAACACACTCCCAAATTTAATCAGTGACAAAAGCATAAATATACATTTGCAGAAATTGTTTTTATGATTTAGTATAAATAAATTGTATTAACATTGTTGGCATATTATTATAAACATTATTGAGATTTACTGTGAGACACAGATTTTTATCTCAATTTTTATTATTTTTATTATTATTATTTATAGTGTCTATAGATATAAAATGTTAAAACAGTATATATAAATGTTGAATATAAAAATACTAGTAAAATAATAAATAAATAATACTAAATGATGATAAGAGGCATGACAATAGGTTGTTTCAATCTGGTTAAATTATAAGGAGGGTTTGCTTTAATTTAAAAATCATCTGGTATAGTTAATTCAATTTGTTTAGATTCTATATAATTTAAAATATCATTAATAATAAATAATTAAGATTAAA
>CAUDNR010002090.1:0-19063 GCA_958430865.1 Entrophospora sp. SA101 | reverse complement strand
CGTAATACCCTTGTAAAAGTATTCTAAACTGTATAAAAAAAATTGAAATCAATTGTGAACATCCTTTCCTTATATAGGACGGTCTCTCCTGTTTAGTTGATATGGTTCAAGTCATCTATAAATGTCTCAGTCCGAAATTTAAAATTTTAGATCTTTCTTATTTCTTTTATTGTGAAAAATTTATAAGCAGATCATCAGCATTTTAGGAAAGATCATTCCGATTTACATATAGACATATAAAATGGCCTAACTTTGAAGCCTTATAACCCAAACTTTTCTAATAAAATGAAAAAAGTAAACCGATGGAAACGAAACTTAGGTCTTTAGCTTTAATTCTGGTTTACTTTTTTTTTACTTTTTAATAAAGAATTATAAGCTTTTAAAGTCATGTGATCATCATCATCATGCTATAAATACTCTTCTTCCTGGGAATTTTTCCATTGTAGCAACTTTCTGATCCCATGTTCATTACTTTCTAATTTTTGTCATAAAAATTTAGTATGATGATAAATTATAAGAATCTAGTCGATAGATTGTCAATAATAAATAGTCTTCGAAGCAACATGTTTTCACAACTTGCTAAATTACAACTATTGCTTTTTATTAACTTGAATATTGAATACTTGCACATTTTTCTTTTAAACTGATACAATTAAAATTAAGATTGCCAATCGTTGTTGTCATCTTTTACACTCAAAGGGTTGGAGTTTGATTATTTTGTTTAAATTTTTTCGAGGAGATTTTATATGTATATATGTGCGTGTATTTGGATGTATGTATATTAACAGCTCTTATAAAAAAATATTAGATGAATACAAAGAAGAAATTTAAAAAGCATTATAGAAAAATTTTAATATTGTATTTAAAAATTCCATTTAAATCAATGAAATATCAGAGAATCGAAAGGTTACTACATCCATGATTGCTGTGGAAACACTAATCAATAATCTCTGTATTTGAAAAAAATTATATAGGACAAAAGTATAATACAATTTCATATAACGCCTTAATTAAACAAAATTTAGCAACAATTATTAGCGAAAATAATAAGCAAGATTTAACAATTTTTAACCAAGAAAGTAAAACAAATTGAAAGGAAATATTTGGAGAGGGAAAGGGATCAAAATTTTTAATTGATCAAGTTCTATAAATTTTAAAAGCATGAATTTATATTTGTAATCTTAAAGAACCGAATGATATATTTATTATGTATGTTTTTTATAATTGGTAAATTTTGGCTAGTTAATATTTGGACGAAATTTTTTTTTATATTCTCTCTCTATAACGAACAAAGACAGAAAAATTACATATAGGGATGGAAGGTTCGTTATAGAGGATGAACTGTATGCTTTTTTGCGTAAAGGAATTTTGTAAAAATTTTTAATGCCAGAGAAATAAATTTTGCACAATTTGGATAGTCGTGTATTAAATAAATTGATGCAATTAAAAGATTGATAACATCACAAATATCACCCTTTGAATTTCATATTAATATTGCATTTCAGATTTTTTTTCTACTTCCTATACTGGTAAAAGAAATCAATAAAATCATTGAATACATTACATTGTTAGTGATAATGGTGCCAACTAAACGTAAACACATTATTAATTTGTTAATATATTTTTAGAAATATGGAAACATAATATCTTCTATCTTTTGTGTGTTAATTATATATTTTTTTTTAGAAATATGGAAACATAATATCTTCTGTATATTATAATAAAAATACACATTTACATATTTTACGAGGAATATAGGATCATTAAAATATCAATGAACCAAGTGATGTATATCGAGCAAATATGCTCGGGTGATAACTTTAAAAGGATGCCAATTAGAAGGAAGGTGGAAAGAAATTTCAATGAAAAAAAAAGAAAAGTTCAGGATGTTTTATTTAATCCAACTCTGAAGAATAAAACAAACCATCACTGTTTTCCCAATTTCTTTCTGGCTTCAGCTTAAAAATTAAAAAAAACCTTGTTGATTAAAAGAAAATTCTTACAAATAAATAAACAACAATTACTAATAATGAAGTTTCAAACAATTTCAACGTATACCTATATAAATCAATAAATCAATAAATCAATAAATAAATCGATAAATAAATAATGCGCAATCTCAAAAAAACATCACACTTACAATTTATTGTCATTGTCATCGTTAGGTCTAGTACAATAATCCTTTTCAATATTAGATGAAACAACGCCAATATTTTCACATTCAAGTATCTTGTAATGCTCTTCTTTCAGCTCTTCAATGATTTTGCCTTTACTTGTTACACGTAAGACTTCTAATTCTTGCTTCTTTTCTTTGCCTGATAATAATTGTTCAATAAATTCAGCTGTTCGTTTAACGGCCATATTTGGTGATGAATGGAGGTTCAGTAATAGCTATTTGAAATATTATTGTTATTTTTGTTGTTATTACCACTATTATTTTGCATAATTAATTAAAATTTTGTGAAAATTACATGGAAGACATGAGGCATTTCTTCATAAACCTCAAGAACAACTTTTGTAGGTGTTTTATAAGACGACCTTTCAAATTTTTCAGCATTGTAATTGGGCAAATTGTACTTTTCTGGGTTAGCAGCTTTATGAGCCAAATAAATACCCTCATCTCTTAATCTTTCTACATCACCTACTTGCTATATAACAAACAATTATTTTTTATCATCACGAGGTTTAGTATATAAGCATTCAAAATTTTTTTAAAAAAAAACCATTTACCACTAAAATTGGTGGTAAACCACCCAAACTTTCAGCAAATAATGGAGAAACGTACGGAATTGCTAATCCTTCGTTAGACACATAATATTGTAAACGACCGCCAAAATCGAATGACTTATGCCAAAATCTTGGTTTATTATCAACATTTGATTGAATTTTTTCTGATAATTCTTTTGCTTTTTGTTCAAATTTTTCCAACACGGGAGACATTTTACAATCACAAAAATCATTTGGCAAAATATCTAATTCATCACATCTTGGATCTTTTATTGATGATGTTGTGCGAGCCAAGTCAACAAATGGTGACCACAAAACAGCACCAGCTGGTAAAGGTAATGATTTTTTTGAATTATCACGTATAGCAAGTAATGTTGCCATTGCTAGACCACCACCTGCACTATCACCCATAATTACAATATTTTTAGGTTCAATCGGTAAAAAATCAGCATCTCTTGGTGGATCAATAAGATAATTGTAGGCAGTTATTGAGTCATGTAAAGCAGCAGGAAATTGATTTTGTGGTGCAAGCCTATAATTTATTACTTGAAGTTTTTGAAGAAAATAAAATTGTTAGTCAATTTAACACTTTTTTTTTTCATAATTCATATAAATAATTACCAAATAGCCTTGCATTTGTATATTTTGCAATATTAGAAGTAATGGCACGATATTGACCAGGGGAGGAAAAAAAATATCCACCACCATGTAAATACATAATAATCTTATTGTATTTTTTCTTTTTATGATTTATTTCTTCTCCTTCCTCTTCTTTCTTAACGTAAACCCATTCACATTCTAATCCATCCCCGAGATTGACACTTCTCCAATCATCAAGAAGCACATGATTATAATCCTTTAAAACATCATCAATGTAAACTTCAGATTTTTTACGAAGCGAATTTGACAATGTCAGCTCATCTACAAGTGTACCACTCCTGGCAGGACTCTTGGTATTAAATACTCCTTGAAGATTTTCGATAGTTCGTCTGGCTGAGAGCTCATCTTTTATAATTTTGAAGATCAAATAAAACTTTAAGTCCCATGATGGTTGTGGTGGTCCATAGTAATAATAATTGATGATGGATGAGAATATAATATGTACTTTTTGAAGCGACCTTGAGAAGTCCATATTTTATTTTTTACAAAATTATAGATTTTTCAAAAAAATTTTTTATTAAAAAAAATTTGTGAAAAAATACGGGAATATTTTATATTAAAAAATCGATGATTAATTGTCTTATTATTATTTCATTTCATTCATTCGAATTCATTTCATCAATATTAATAATGTCATTTCATTTCATAAATTTCATAACAATGGTGTTTTGTAATAATGCTTTGTAACAAATAATGTAAATCTTCAACGAAATGTGAACATGGGACAACATCACATTGTAAAAAAGATTAGATGATCTAAAGAAAAGCTGTGTTAGTAGTGTTAGAGACTGTGTATTCATGCAGGAAGTATCTCCTTGGGTGATTAAAAACATTTCATAGATTTCATTCATAATAACACAAGACAAGATTGTTTTATAAAAATGAATTGATCTAATAAAAATTTTCATATCTAATTAATAAACATGATGGTTAGAATGAGTGTACTTGTGGAGAGTTCAACTTCCTAAAATGGATCATAATTATCTCATTTATTTCATTCAAATTATTTCATCATAAGATTTTAATAAATTACAACAATTCAGCTTAGTATTAAAATCATATCTTTACCCAGCGCACAGCCAACAATGTTTAAACCACTATATACGACTATACCGCTTGATTAGAATTTCTATTCGAATAAGGTTTATTTGAATTATGTTTTACTCGTTATGAATCCGAGTATTCTGAATTACATTGAAAGTTTATTCGAATGAAATGAGTAACTAATACTAGTTACTAATAATTTGATAATTTGATAATAATAATTCGAATAAAACGAATAAACGAATAATTCGAATAAAACAAATTAACGAATAAATGAATAAATTTGAATAGTTCAAATAAACGAATAATTCGAATATAAAAAAGCCCATATCTAAATCATTCCAACTTATTTCAATTTGTTTTATTCGAATTATTTGTTTTATTCGAACTACTCGTTTAATCGAATTAATCGTTTATTCATTTTATTGCTGTATTAGTATTATAATTACTTGAATTATTCATTTATTTGTTTTATTAGTACATCACTTCAACTTGTTAATACTATAAAAAATGAAAACATCGATGAAAATAATGATTATTAAAAATTACATTTATTTTTTGTCAAAAGCCATTATTTTAGAATGCATATTCAACATCCAAATTTCAGATGAAAAAAATTCCAAAGGTAATTGTGAGAAGTTATTACCTTTATGTAATATCATTACTCAAGATATTTAAACTATAGTAGCCAAATTATAAATAATATATAATAACAAGATTTAACTTATTCAGGTAATTCATCTGGTATAGTTAATTCAATCTGTTTAGAATCTACAAAAATAGACAATTCAATTTGTTTAGAATCTACAAAATGTTTATCATAAGAGTGGATATTAATAAATATTGTTAATTTTAAAAATCAAAAATTAATAAAAACGAAAGCGATCAATGATTGAATGCTAATAATTACCATTGTTATTACCAATAATTGTTACTTTATTGGAATTCACAGGTTGAGGAAGGTTTGTAAATTTTAATAATCTGCTAGTATAAACTGCATCTGGATGAATTACTGTAGTAATTGTTGAAGGATCAAATTTTATTTCATCCATTTTTTTAAACTCTTTTCTAATTAATTTATCCTGCTGCTGTATTTTTGCAAGTGAATCCCACCAAGTTTCAATAATCTTAAAAATCTCTTTAGCAGTTGGACGTTTATCTGGATTAGCATCCATGCATTTGAATGCTAGTTCAATATAGAATCTTGGAGTGTTGTTAGAGAATCCAGGTCTTGCACCTCCACATATTTTCATTGCAAGATCTATATCATGTGCCAAATTATTAAATGGTTGTTGGCCAGTTGATACTACAGACATCAGAACTCCAAAACTGTATACATCTGATGCCATCGTATATGGTTTCTCTTTTAAAACTTCTGGTGCAATATATGGTAGTACTCCACATATATCCTTTTTGTTTGATGATGTTTGACTAACTGGGCATGATAATCCTAAATCTGCAATCCATGAACCCCATATATCTTGAAGAATATTTCCACTATGAAGATCATGATGAATAATTTCTTTTTCATGAATATTTTTTAAACCTTTAATAATAAAATAAAGAATTTCAATTTTGTCTCTCCATTTGAAATTTTTAAAATTTTTAGTTAAATAAGTTTGAAGGTTTCCATCTTCCATATATGCCATTACAAATATATATTCTTTGGTAATTGGATCTTGTGTTAATCCATAAATATGAATTATATCTCTTTTATCATGAAACTTCATATAATTTTTAAACTAAAAACAACAAATAAGATGCTTAATTGCAACAATAATAAATAACAATATTTTAAAACTAGTATTAATAAAAAAATTTACCTCATTAAGAAATTCATCAGAAATATTCTGTGAATTATGTAATTTTTTTAATGCCACAATTCTGTCTTTACTAATTCTTTTATTATTATCATCATTTAGACTTTTCTTGCCATTTAACCAAGTAGCTTTGGATATAGTTGCAAACCCACCTTTATCTATCTTTTCAAGATTTCTTAAATCATTATAAGGAATCCATTGAAGATAATAATAATTATAATATTGAGTTGCTTTAAGTTGTGTACTTTTAATCAATTCATCTAATGTTTCATTGCCACTGGTCCATCCTTCAGTTAATAACTTTGGATTGCATGATTGACACCATGTCCAATCAGTATTATATCTATCACAGATTGGACATTTCCCATATTTTTCATATCTTTTATATGGATCTTCATAATCTTGAAGACTTCCATCTTCTATATAATCCATTACAAAGATATATTCTTTTGTAATTGGATCTTGTGTTAATCCATAAATTTTATTTATAAATGGTTCACCATAAAATGTAACATAATTTCTGAACTAAAAATATTTCAGAATAATATTTAAAAAATCAGAAAGTAATAGAAAAGCAAAGTTATTTTACCTCATTAAGAAATTCGTCAGAAATGTTCTGTGAATCATGTAATTTTTTTAATGCCACAGTCATATTCTTGCTAATTCTTTTATAATGATTATTTACACATTTCTTACCATTTAACCAAGTAGCTTTGTATATAGTTGCAACACTACTTCCATCCATCTTTTCAATATTTGTTAGATTGTTGTAAGTAATCCATTGAAGATAATAATTATTATCATAATTTTTTGCTTTATGTTGAGTGCTTTTAATCAACTTATCCAATGCTTCATTGCCACTAGTCCACCCTTCAGTTAATAGCTTTGGATCACATGATTGACACCATAAACTATTAGTATTATATTTATTGCAGGTTGGACATTCCCCAAAATGTTCCTTTCTTTTCTTTGAATATTCATCATTTTGAAGACTTCCATCTTCCATGTAATGCATTACAGAGATATATTCTTTTGTAGCTGGATCTTGTGTTAATCCATAAATATAAATTTTATCATGAAACTTTGTATAATTTTTAAGCTAAAATAACAAATAAAATATTTAATTATAATAATAATAATAATAATAATCAATACATTTTAAAACTAGTATCAATAAAATAATTTACCTCATTAAGAAATTCATCAGAAATATTCTGTGAATTATGTAATTTTTTTAATGCCACAGGCATATCTTTACTAGTTCTTTCATTATTACAATAATCTACACTTTTATAACCATTTAGCCAAGTGGCTTTGGATATAGTTGCAAACTCACCTTCATTTATCTTTTCAGGATTTGTTAAATCATTATAAGGAATCCATTGAAGATGATTACTATAGTGATACTTAGTTGCTTTAAGTTGTGTGCTTTTAATCAATTCATCTAATGTTTTATTGCCACTAGTCCATCCTCTAGTTAATAGCTTTGGATTGCATGATTGGCACCATGTCCAATCAGTATTATATCTATCGCAGAATGGACATTTCCCATATTTTTCATATCTTTTATATGGACCTTCATAATTTTGAAGACTTCCATCTTCTATATAATCCATTACAAAGATATATTCTTTTGTAGCTGGATCTTGTGTTAATCCATAAGTTTTATTTATAAATGATTCACCATAAAATGTAACATAATTTCTAAGCTATATAAAAAAATATTTAAAAATAATATTTAAAAAATCAAAAAATAAATAGAAAAATAAAATAATTTACCTCATTAAGTAATTCATCAGAAATGTTCTGCAAACTATGTGTTTTTTTTAATGCCACTGGCATATCCTTGCTAGTTTTTTCATTATCATCATTTACACATTTCTTACCATTTAACCAAGTAGCTTTAGATATAGTTGCAAACCCACCTTCACCTATCTTTCCAATATTTGTTAAATCATTATAAGGAATCCATTGAAGATAATAATTATTATCATAACTAGTTGCTTCAAGTTGTGTACTTTTAATCAACTCATCTAATGTTTTATTGCCACTAGTCCATCCTTTGGTTAATATCTTTGGATCACATGATTGACACCATGCCAATTGAGTATTATATCTATTGCAAGTCGGACATCTCCCAAAATAATTTTTCCTTTTATCAGAATATTCATCATGATGTTTATTTTCATCCAAAGTGTTTTCCATTGTGGTTTTTTATTATATATTTGTTATAAAAAAAATTATTTTTGCAACAAATAAATAATGTATCACACAAAAAATATATGTACAACAATTACGTAGATAAATTTTGCACTAATACTAATATCGTAAGTCATAGGCCATAATGCTATAATTATTTATGGCGTATATAAGAAGTATTGCAAGAGTTATTTATTATGGAGTCACCAAATCTGGCAAACTAAACTAAAATCACTATATACAACTATTGAATAAGATTTATTCGAATTATTTGTTTTACTCGTTATTATTATTATTATTATTATTATTATGGATTTGAGTATTCGAATTACATTGAAAGTTGATAATTCGAATAAAACAAATAAAATAAATAAATGAATAATTCAATAATTAAATAAAACAATTTGAAGAAAACAAATGAAACAAATAATTCGGATAAAATGAACGAACGAATAATTTGAACAAAACAAGTAATTCGAATAATTTGAATAAAACGAATAAACGAATAATAATAAACGAATAGTTCGAATAAAACAAAGGGTTCGAATAGTACAATGAAACGAATAACGATAATTCGAACAAAAAGAATAATTCAAATAAAATATGTAATTCGATTAAAACGAACAATTCGAATAAGAATTTATATTACGAATAGAAACTACAAAGTTACCAAAAAATCACCAAATCTAGCACATAGCCAATAATGTTCAAACTAAACTAAAATCACCATAAATAAACTGCACTACTTGAGGCGTCCCTGCAAAGCAATATAATAAAACTAAAAGGATCCCTAACTAACAATTAAAGATTGGCCAAACCATTAATTATCAAGAAGGGTTATGAATCAGTAAATCATTAATTGATTAAGTCAAGGACTATTTTTATTACTAAAGTGTTGGAATATTATTATATTATTGAAAGGTTATTTATTGATTAATTTCTTTTCATAAAATTATTTTTTCAAAGGGGAAAATATAATAATAATAATAAATTTACATATATTCATTGAAATATCAGCTTTAATTTGTAAGTGCTAACTCAAATGCTGATGATAATTTGACTTCCTCTTAACTAGGAAGACCAACTAAAAATTCTAAAGGCCATTTTTCTACTAAATATTTGTACTCCCAAAAAGTTTCAATATCAAATCTTGCAACTCGTTTTAGCAAATTACTGTATTGATGTGACATGCAAGAAGACTTGTCTAAAACATTGATGGTCAAAATAATGAATTAGGGCTTGAGAAATTATACTATATAGTAGGAAACCATTCATCTTCATGTATTGGAGAAGGGATAATGAGTTTAGCTCATTCTTTTTGGTTTGAGAAGGACATATTTGTATTGCACCAATTCTATTCGATCAATTAACACCAATAAATGACATGGAAGACTTCAATGAACCTTTCTTTAAAATCAACACAGCTTTAATAGAACACAGGTTTCTGTATTATAATCAGCTGAATAAATATATGCGTGTGAATTATGTATTTGTATATAGTAGGCTGGAAACCATTTTGAAGCGATTCTTTAATAAGAATTCCATGAAATAAATAAATAATAGTGAAGAAATTTTGTATCTTTTACGCATTTTTATAGAGCATAGTCCTAATATCTATCATTTTTAAATACTATCAAAGATGTGAAAATAAGTGTAAATATTATGGTATCTTTCCCACCACTTTTCTATATTTTCTTTAGTGGTATATATATACTTTTAGTATTTTCTAGCCAAGAATTCTTAATGTTTATAAAGCTATTATTTTTTTTTTTTTTTGATTCATATAATTCATTATTTATTCTATATAAGGTAGACTTTATGTCATTATCTGGGGCAAACAATCGTAAATGTAAACTTAAAAAAAATACAACTGCAGGGTTAAAACCATTAATAACCAGAATCCCGAATCGGGTTTTAATTGTAAAAGTTTGAACTCGTATATATTCCACGTCTAGTGATGAAAACTGTTTTCTCGTGGAACATTTTAGTCTACCATTCATTTATATATATTTCCTAAATTAAAAATACAACGTTGTCATGGAACGGGCGTGGTATAATTTAAAAATTTAGAGTATTAAAATATCAGCAAATATGCTACCATATGAGCATTTCAATGTTTAATTTGAAATCATTTAATAGTCGCTTTTAACCACAAAGGGAATAAATAAAATCTTTGTTCATCATAGCAATGGTAATATGGTAATGGTAAATTTGGGAGTACAGATATTTTTCTGGAATATATTTTTAGAGTGAAACGTCCACCCCACATGCATGTAATTTATTAATATGGTAATGGTAATATGCGAAATTTTTCTGTGGATCTTGCTGATAGAGTTTTATATTTACAAATGATAATAATAATACAACTCTTCTTACCTGGTTAGGTAATAATAAATTATGATGCTAATACTAATGTACTTTGTCGATCAACTAACTATTCAATTATTTCATTGACATGATAATCCTTTTGTGGTCTATATATAATAATAAAAAAGAATTGAAAAGAACTTTCAATTATTTATTTTAAAAAAACATTGTTTACAAATGTTGATCAAATTCTCTACTTGTCAAATAAAACAAAGATTTCTTAATTAAATAATAATATGAAAAATTTTTATATAAATAATCTAAAAAAAAAAATAAAAAAAAAATAAAAAAATATAATACCAGAATTTATTTTTTCTCAATTTTTTGGCTGGACCAATTAAAATATTTTAAATTTTTTTAAAAAATGTTTAATAAGAAAAAACCCTCACCAATTCGCAATTCAGATAACAATTTATTAAATGCTTCTTCAAGCTCTTTTGCACCATTTCCAAATTCACCTAGCTTACAAAATGAAGAGGGTTTCAGATATAGAACAACAAACAGTTCACCTAGAAATTTCGGAAATGATAATATTTCATCTGATACTGCCCCTCTTCCTTCACCTACTTCACCAACTTCGACAGTTTATGATAAAGAAAAAATCAAGTCGTCCTATGTTAGTTATCATAATAAATTAACATTAGCATGGGTGACATATCCTATAATTTCATTATTGTTTATTATTTTACGTATTGCCAACGTGATGAGTTCAATCCAACCCCTAGTCGATCAAATTAAAAATAAAATATTGTCATCTTGTAACGCGCTGGAATTATCGACCTCGACACTTGTAAATCTACCAAATTTAATGATCACTGAATATAACAAAATAAATGCTGATGGCATCAATGCAATTGTTAGTAGATTGTTACAAATATTAGATTTAATAATATTTGCGTTAGAACAAATTTGTATTTGGATAATTATCACATACAAAAGCACCTATAGATGTCTACTGGCGTTAGCAATCAATTCATCAAGCAGCTTCCTAACCGAAGCAACTACAAAATTGCAAACTTTCGCCACAACAAATATAGACACGATCAAATCAAGCATCAACGCTGAAATTCAAAATTATAATGATATAATTAATGGTATAAAAGACAAAGTTAAATTTGTCGATATACCAAACATACAAATAAATTCTTTGACTCAACTTGACGCTTTGGCACAATTTCCAGCAACAAACACTCTTATCCCTGGGGTTGATTTATTAAAGAGCAATTCAGACAACGCCTTGTCAGTTAATTTTGATGGCATAGAAGAACAATTGATAAATGCAACATCAATTCCATTCGAGTTACTAAGATCCGAGATAAAAAAATCAAACATCGTTATCAATCAAACATTATTCCCTCAAGCATCCCTATTTGCTAATCAGGACATAACCTTTTGTAAAGATAGTTTGGATCTTAGCATTTTAGATAATATAGCAAATGATTTAATTAAAATTTCCTATATTGGAATTGCTCTAATAGTATTGATCATTATAGTGCTAATAATGATCAATGCTGGAGTGATTAGATATAAACATAAAAAAATCGAATCAAATATTAATGTAATATCAAATAATTATTCATCATCATCATTAACACATAATAATAATGAAAAAAACAATGGCAGTAGTGGTAAACTCGATCGATCAAAGATTTTTGAAATAGTTGGATTGGTTAAAAGTCCTCTATGGACCAGATTATCCTTGAGAATTTCAAATTTCTTTAAAAGTGTAGAAAACAAGAACCTTGTTAAATGGTTCTTCTATTACATCTCGCACAAACCTGCAGTAATTTGTCTGATAATCGGGATATCAGGCGTGATAGCAATTTATTCACAATTGGCACTTTTAAATTTAATTAAACATAATTACCAAGCATCAATCACCACCACAATTGATCAATTTTCAAACAACGTGGTCAACCTAATAAATTCTAATCTGGAATCAAAATCCAAACAATTCTCGAATCAGAGTAACACTGAAATTATTAATATTGAAAACACCCTTAACAATAATTTATTTAGTTGGTCGAACTCAACAATTACTACTTTAAACAATACATTGAATGCAGCGGTGGATGCTACAACAGGATTTATAAATGATGTATTTAAAGATGTTCCATTAATAAATAATCTGGTATTAGAGTTGGTCAATTGTATAATATTTGTTAAGATCAGAGGTATAGAAAAGGGATTGAAATTCATCAAGGACAATTCTGTTATTACTTTACCACGTGTAAATGACACAATATTGATGATCGATAGTGACAATGTTAAAGGAATTGTTGATAAAAACACAAATAAGATTTTAGGTGCAGATAGTGCCACAAGTGATGATGATGGTGAAGGAATCAATAAATTGTTTAACAGTTATGAAAAAGGTTTAAAGAGTGAATTAATAGTATATTGGACATTCATAGCAGTATATTTTGTAGTGGTTATTATGGGAATAGCACACGTGATCTATTATAAATATAATAATCAAAAAATCAAAAAAAGAAATTATATCAAGGATATTAAATTAAATCATCTCCCTAATAATAATAATAGTAGTAGCAATAATAATAATTATAATTATAACAGTGATAGTAGCGATAACAACAATAATGAAAAGATAACTCCAAAGGATTTAAATAATAACAGTGACAATGATGGTAATGGCCATTTGGCAAAGAAGGGAAAAAGAAAACCACCACCACCACCACTACTTCCAAAACCAATTTTAGTTAAAAAATAATCCATCAATCATTTTCATTGGGTGTGTATATATTTAATTGTATATATAAAAATTGTTCTATTAGCTTAAAAAATGGCATTTCTATAAATAATAATTAAATAATATAATAATTAATAATAATAAATAATTATTAATAATAAATAATATTAAAAAATAAATAAATAGATTACATAAAGATTTCTATTTTCTATTCAATATCTTCTTCCATATACAGTAATGCTAATGACCCAATTTCATTTTGGCCTTGACTTTGTTAATTCGATTTGTTCCTTCTATCAAATCATCTGAATGATCGATTTCAGCCGTTAATTGAATAAAAGTTGTTGAGACGATCAAGCTCTTCTTCTAAATGCACTACGCGTCTTTTCAGGACGAATATAATAATAATATTTATCTGATTATTTAATAACTTTGATTGTTAAAATTCAATTTTGTTGCACTAAATTAATTAATCAATCGAATAAGAAGACTTTGATTGAATGAAACTTTTTATAGTAATCATTTATTATTATATGAATTTTTGGTTTAATTAAAGAAAAAAAATTTTTTTTTAAAATGAATCTTTGTTTTTATAACTCGTCCTACCCGAAGTTTTTCTTTTTTAATGTTAAAGTTTACCATTTTTAAAAATCTAAATTCACGCATGTGAAATCAAGTTAGCTCTTTACTATCATTATTATCATTATTATTATTATTATTATTATTGTGTAATTAATATCTTGCTTGCAATAAAAATTTTTTTCGCTAATTTTCATTTTATTAAAAATGCCCAAATCAATCACGTCATTGGAAAATTTTAATAGCTTTATCAATCATAATAAAATTCATGATCTGGAAATTAAAGTTGGAGCAGACGATGATATCAAAATTTTTAAAGCCCATTCCGCGATTTTAAAAGCTAAATCTTCATACTTTACAGCTGCTTTGTCAAATAAGTGGGCAAAGAAATCTGAAGATGGTATTATTTTATTCGAAAAAGAAAACATTTGTCCAAAAATATTCAATGTTCTATTAATGTGAGATATAGATTAATTCCATATCATTTGATTTACTAATAAATTGATTGTGTTAATAATGTTCCTTCGTTTTTTTTTTTTTTCAAAAGATACTGCTACGACACCACAATTATCAACGTGAATAACCTGGATCCATGCGAAATTTCAAAACTACTCGAAGCATGTGATGAATTGTGTTTCAATGAATTGACCGAGGATTTACAAAATCATTTAATCACCAATAGTAAAGAATGGGTTCAACATAATTTAAATTTTTTTCATGAATTTTTATCAAAATTTCAATCGTTCAGCCTGCTTCACGACTACTTTAACGAATTAATCGATGATAATCCTGAATTATTAATAAAATCGAGCGATTTCAAAGATGTTGAAGGAGAAGTTCTTATATCTTTATTAGAAAGAAATGACTTGGAATTGGATGAGATTGAGATTTGGGACAATATTATTCGATGGGGAATTAGACAAGCAGAGAATTTGGAAGAAATCCCTATTTCAGAGTGGAGCGTTGACGATTTTATCAAGTTAAAAACCATATTGGATGATATCATCCCGTTGATAAGATTCGATGAAATTAGCTCGACTGATTTTTATTATAAAATTACACCATTTAAAAGAATATTTAATAAAGAAATGTATAACGAACTTCTTGAATATCACCTCAGCGACAGATGGCAACCAAGGCTACTGCTTCAGAACGGTCCAAGAAAAGCAAATGGAAATTTGTTAAATTCTCAAATGAAGCATTTAATCTCTGGTTGGATTGATCAAGATGATCTTCCACATAAATTTAAATTAATTTTTCAAGGGACTCGAGAGGAATTTTCTCAGTCGGCTTTTCAGGAAAAATGTTATGATATGAAGCAAACTGTAGTTGTCATGAAAATAAAAGAAACCGGCGAATTGGTTGGTGGTTATAATCCGCTTTGTTGGAATAAAAAAGAAAAGTCTCTCAATGAATGTTATTGGATTGAAACAAATCAAAGTTTTCTTTTTAAGATCGATGAAGGTCAAATAAAAGATTCAATATTAAGTAGAGTTACAATCTCTAGTCATGCGATATATCATAATGACAATGCTAATATTAATAGTATAGTACTTCGTGAAATATGCATAAATTTTTACGATTTTTTATCATACAAAAACATCAAGAATGAACCTTGTTTTTATTATTATTTTAATGAATCTTTTCCAGTCTATGAAAATGATTTAAATCTCATAGGCAAGGATATTGATAGGGTCTATGTGTTGGAAGAATTGGAAGTTTACAAATTAGTAAAAAAAATAAATTAATAATTTTATGTATTATTATTATTATTATTATTATTATTATTATTATTATCTTCTTCTTAATCATCCTCTTCTTCTTGATTTTCTTCGCTCTCCATACATCCATCATCATTCTATCATTTTCCACATTAACCCATTCTTGGATTGGTTTTTCGTTCGTAGAAGTTTTTTATAGTGGAGGCAAGCAATGATTCATTTTTTTTTTCTTTCACAAATTTCAGTTATCATCGCCATTTTATTAAATGATAAATTCGAGTTTTCAGTCTTTTTTTATCAATAATTAATCTATAATTTATTTTAAAGTCAAACAAGATTGCCTATATAATTTGCTAATCTTTTACTTGATAATAAAAATGGCTTCGAACCAAAGGGGAACATGACCGAAATTGGAAACTATTTGAGGCGCTCATTGGTTAAATTTTTGTGACAATCATATATGAAATATCACACAAAACAAATGGAAGGTTTTACAGCAAAAAACCGGTCATGAATAAAAAAGATTTTTTTTGAGAAAATGTCAAAACAATATTTGTAATTTGTAAAAAATTTAAGTTTTTAGTTGAAACTCTACCATTTTTCGAAACTCCGAATTTCTATACCGTTTCCTATTGTTTTCGAAATTCCGAAACAATTTCGAAACTTCAAAATTTCTATACCATTTCGAAACCCCTATATTGTTTCAAACTCCAAATTATTTCGGGATTCCTATACTATTTTCGAAATCATGAATATAAAATTCATGAATTTCAAACACAAGTCAATTTTCAATTTATTTATTTTATAAAAATACTATTCACATAAAACATCACCTAAGCAGTGAATTTTTTTCTATTACAACGTTGAGATATCTTTTTTAAAAAAATGTTATGGATAAAGCTCCGAAACGGGCCGTGCTAACCCAAAACCTGAAAACTTTCTGGATTGTACTATACTTGAAGTCAAAATTATTAAATTGCAATTAAAAATCCCCAAAAATTTGCATTGCACCATCTATCATTAACATTACTATCACACAGGGATAACTAACTATTATTATGTTTTATTTACAACAAGCTTTTTTTTAACTCTCTAATAATTATTTTTAAAAATATTAAAATAAGCAACATAATTATAAATGTAAGTCAACAGCAGCAGGTGTAAGAAATCCTCATGCTAATGTCAAATATCAAAATGGAGATTAATTAAACAATTATTTATCAAATTGAAATAAGGCAATTAAATTTCATTATCATTGTCATTATTGTTATCTTTTAATTTTTTTTTATGTTTTTTAATTCTTCTTTGTATTTATTTCAGTTCTTGTTTTATTGAATATATTTGTGACTTAAAGTCTACCACTATTAGTAAACATAATCATCTTCTAATGAAGATAATGTTGTTGACAATGATGATGGTGATGACTCTTCTTCTGTAAAATATTATTGTGTAAGTCAACTGATTCATTAACATAAATAATATTAATCTTGTAAACCATAAACATATTATTTTGTCTTTTGAATTCTCTCTTTTTTGTCTTGTCAGTTTTTTCATCTTTTTGACATGACAAAAGTGTTTACAAACATGTTATTAAATAATATCTAACAAATGTTTATTTTTCATTGAAAGTAAAATTTATTATAAATATTAGAAAAAAACTAAAATGATGTCATTTAAAATGGAAAAAAACCAAAATGAAGTAAATATGACATCATTTAATATGTAAAAAACAAATATGACAAAATTGTTCTTTTCATTTAATATTGGGTTTCTAAAATGAATAATACTAATTTAACTTGCTTTCCTTTTATATGTACCTCTGCCCCTCTCTATCTCTGTCTTTTGATGAAAATTACTTTTTTCATTATTATCTATCATCTTCAATAAGAATTGACCATTTCATTATCAATATCATCACTATCAATATCATTATTGTTATCATTGTCAATATTAGATACAGAATTTCCATGTTGGTTGATCCACTTATTATAACATTTTTTGTAAAACAAACTGGTGTTGTGGCATAGAAAGTTATTTGACCTCAATTATTTTAGCCAAATCAGGCTTAGTTAAAGGTTTTAATTATTACTATTACAGGCCCTGGAAACTTCCTTGCTGTGTAGCAACACCACCAAATTTGAGATATGACTTCTCTATCATATGTGTCTTCTATAAAAATTTTTAAGGCAGGTTGTTAATAAAATTGAAAATAATCTAACCCTCAAAGTCAAATATTGCCTTTATATTGCAAGCATGCAATCCGAGTTCCCTATTTAATAGGTTATTTTATGTTCAACACACAGCTAGGTCAGTCCTTCGCCTACTGTTTTACAATTGAATCCACTAGCTTTTGACTCTTTGTCTGGCTAGTCCCAATGTTTTGACACACAGCTAGGGCAGTCCTTCGCCTACTGTTTTACAGTCCAAACTTCTTTTATCTAATGTAAAAGTAACTTTCTAACAAGTTAATTAGTTTTGACTAAATAAAACTAAATAAATAAAATAGTAATATTTATTTAAATAAATTATCATCTTCCTTAACCAAAATTATTTGCTAATACCAAAATTAATTTGTTAATAACCTATTCATTCTGATCCACACATAAACAAAAATAATTGTTATTACCAATTAAAACACACTCCCAAATTTAATCAGTGACAAAAGCATAAATATACATTTGCAGAAATTGTTTTTATGATTTAGTATAAATAAATTGTATTAACATTGTTGGCATATTATTATAAACATTATTGAGATTTACTGTGAGACACAGATTTTTATCTCAATTTTTATTATTTTTATTATTATTATTTATAGTGTCTATAGATATAAAATGTTAAAACAGTATATATAAATGTTGAATATAAAAATACTAGTAAAATAATAAATAAATAATACTAAATGATGATAAGAGGCATGACAATAGGTTGTTTCAATCTGGTTAAATTATAAGGAGGGTTTGCTTTAATTTAAAAATCATCTGGTATAGTTAATTCAATTTGTTTAGATTCTATATAATTTAAAATATCATTAATAATAAATAATTAAGATTAAATATTTAACAATAAATTAGATGATTACCATTATTATTACTAATGATTATAACTTTATTGGAGTTTACAGGTTGAGGAAGATTTGTAAAATTCAATAATCTACTCGTATAAACAGCATTTGGATGAACAGTTGCCATGATTGTTGAAGGATTAAAGGGTTTTTTATCTGCTTCCTCAAATAT
>CAUDNR010002079.1:57213-79854 GCA_958430865.1 Entrophospora sp. SA101 | reverse complement strand
GCATCATTTGTACATAATCATCAGGCATTCCTGGTAATATTGGTGGTCGTAAACCTTCACATATTTTTAATTGCAAACAAAAATCATGTGCTGTATCATCAAATGGTGGATGTCCTGCAAATATTTCCCAAATTAACATCCCAACACTATAAACATCTGTTTCTTTTGTGTGTTTTTTTCCTCTGAATAGTTCTGGTGCAATATAAGGTACAATTCCATAAATTTTATTTATGATTTTTCATCAACTGGTCCACATAATCCAAAATCTGTGATATAACAACCACCTCCTTGCACAAGTATATTACCACTATGTAAATCACAATGAATTAAATCCTTTTTATGTATAAAATATAATGCATCACATAAATTCATAAAAATATTAATTCTATCTTTTAATGTTAAATTATAATGATTTTTTTGTATATGATCTCTTAAATTTCCCTCTGAATGATAATTAAGAACTATTGCATAATTTCCATTTTCTGGGGATTTAGTTATACCAAAACAAGAAACAATTGTGTTTGATTTAATTTTGCAATAATTCAATGCCTGAAATTAATAATTAATTATATAAATAAAGTGATTTAATTTAGTTTATTTTAAATAAAATTAATTACCTCATCAAAAAAAGGTTTTCCTAGATTACTTGAATTATTTAATGATTTTAATACAACAGACTGAGCTCCAAAATAATTAAACTCCTTTTTATTTTCATCATAATCATCAATAGTTCCTCTTGTCCATACAGCAGTATAAATAGAACTGAATCCACCCTCTGTTAACTTTTTTATATCATAAAATTGCTCATAAGGTATCCATTCTATAATATGCTGCGGAAGAGATGAAAGCTGTTGACACTCTTGAATAAAACTATCAATTATCTCATTTCCAGATGTCCAAGTACTAAAAAGGCTCTGTAAGTGTAGACTAATACACTTTTCACAATATTTATCAGAGTATCTTTCTGCTTTACAATTATTGCATTCTCTTGGTTCACCATGTTTATTAATTGCATTGTTTAATTCAAAATTATAAATAAACCTTTCCCCACAAAATTCCTTTTCATTTTCTAATAGTTCTTTGTTTTCTTTGACTAATTGTAAAAAATAACTTTTATAATTTTCACTGTCAGAAACAGTTGGAAAAGCAGATGTAGCATTACTATCCATTTCGTTATAAATTTTAAGTAGTAATTCTCTTCTATCTTGTGTTAATAAACTATATAAGTTATTAAAGGACATTTTAATTTTTTAATATTTAATTTTTTTAAAAAAAATAAACAAATTATTTTCTATTTGACACAACATTTCTTTTTGTGGTATTTTTTTTTTGTGACCCTGTATCAAATTTTAAAAACCAAATATTATATTTGCTAATCCTATTCAACTTTTCTACTCATCAGGTTTTAATTTTTTACGCTTTAGTGTAATATAGTTTCCAGCATCACTAAATAACTGCTCTGCAGGAACAGATGTATAGGACTTCATGTTTCGTCAAAAGTTTATATTTTTTTTATTTGGTGGTCTACATAAGCTATCATTGATGATGGGATCTGGTGAAAAATTAGAAATTGTTTCTTCTTCACTAATTAAAATAATGCCATCATTTACTGTTACTGAAGGCATCTTAATTAATATTAAGTATTATGAGTATTACGGATATTAATATTTGAAAGTGTTGCGGACATTCAAATATTAATATATTAATATAATAATTATTTTAATACCTAATACTAATACTAATACAAATGTGAATATTCGAATAGTAATAGTAATAATATTTAATATTATAAATGCTTCTTTAATTTCTCTTGTAATAAAAATATTGAATATAGTATAAATAAATACACTAAAACAAAAAGTAAATCCAAATGCAAATTTTATGACCAACAAAATCTTGATATAGTGAATCTTCATATTGAGAGTCTGTTTTTTTTCTGATTTTGAATTCAGTTAACTTTATATTTTCAGATCCCTTTGATTTAAAATATGTAATGTCCGCAAATTTGAGCAGCATCATGAAAATATCCAATTTTATTGGTGGTTGGGTGCATGTTATCCTTATTTAGAGAAAAACACATGAGTTCGCACTTTAAATGATGAATTGATTTTCAAAAACAAAGTAATCAATCACCTGGGACACAATAATACAAGAAAAATTATTAAAACATTTAAAGAAAAAACAAGATGCACAATCCCCCAAAAAAGGTCACGGGTAATGACCTGAAGAAATGATCGACATTTAGTCAACTGACGAAATGTTACATGACGAAATGTAATTTACCGCGAAGAGCATATTGGACGAAAAGGAAAAAGAGGAAAAGTTGACGAAAAGAAAAAATTGGCAAGAGAGAAAAAATAACCATTTTCATAAAGAAATTTTTGTAATAATCTGCAATAATAATTTAAAATTTAAAATATAAAGAGAAAATTTAATAATTTTTTTATTTTTTTACTCTTTTGTCCGAGTCAAATTTGGATGAGCTACGTAAATTATGTTTCTTCTAGTTTGTATTTTTTCTAACTAATTTTTGAGAATTATTATCATCATCTTCATTTTCATTTGTATTATTTCCAGAATTGTTATCAATATCATAACATTCTCGTTCTAAATAATTATTTCTATCAGTTTCATTAACTTCGCAATGATCATGAAAATAACTATTTCTGAATTATGTTCACTTTCAAATTCATCTTCTTCAACAAAGGTATCTTTTACTAAATCTCTTGGATTATAATTATTATCAGAAAATTCGTAAATTGATTCATCTTGATTAGTTTCAACTAAAGATTCAGCATTACTATCACAAAATACTTCATTATTTAAATCCATGATTTCACATATATCCAGAAATTGGTTCTGTATATTATTTAATACCTCTTCATCTTCACCAGAAAAATCATTCGCTGTATCATCATCATCATCATCACTATCATCAGAAATAAGTCCTGTATCATTTATTAATTTTTTAAGCTCTTCTTCTGATAATTTCTGCCCATAATATTGAATTTCCTTTTTAGTTTGTGCAAGGTAATAACTATAGATTTTTGACATATCTTCTACTTTTTCTAAATTGAAATTATGCCTTCTTGTACTATATAACCAACCTAAATTTGAAAAATTTCGCTCGCAGCTAGCACTATGTGGAACAACAGAAAAAAGTTTTATTGCAAGTTCTTGTAATTATTATAATTTTTAGAATTGTTTATAATATCTCCTTTTCGTCACATTTCCCCTTTTCGTCGCATTTTCCTCTTTTCGTCACATTTTCCTCTTTTCGTCACATTTCGTCAATTTACCACATTTTACCATTTCGCCAAATGTGACGAAATTAACAATGATTTGACGAAATAAATTCCCGCCTACAAAAACATTTCGTCAGGTATCATTAGTTCAAACCCAAGTTTATAAATAAATGAAAAAAAAATTTGTTCGTTCCAACAATTAAAGTTATTTTTAAACATCACTACTATCATCTTCATCAGATATGGTATCAGTGAAGTTTTTCCAATTCCACTATATGTGGACGGCACTTCTGAATTTCGTAAAATATTCATCTACTTTTGAAATAGTTCTAATGATTCGTTAATAATTAGGAATTTAAACTATGATGATGATGATGATGATGATGATGATGATGAGGTATAAGTGTAATGTCATGTATTCAAATTGAATTATTGTATCAAAAACTTGAACAAATGAAGTTGAAGTGGTGGACATTATCAACTCTTTTGTTACTTTGAACTTGATATTCTTGCGGAAAGAAAATTTTTTTAAGGAACATAACTTAATTTTGTTAAACCAATTTGAAAACCCATTGTTAAACTAGAGTTTTGAATTGAATGGTGGCGGTATTGATAATGGCAGTAACAATAGCGGTAACAGTAATAATACATATTTATCTTTTTGAAAAACGACTATTACATTATTGAAAATTCAAAATTCAATCAATAAAAACGTTATCTATAAATCTAGGGCCACGATAAGTTGGTCCGTCCAATAAAAATTAATTATATAACGTTTAAGGAATGTAACGTGTATATAATCAGTTTCAGTTTCAAACCGGGGCTTATCATGGTTCAACCTAAACAATTAAACTGTGGTTTGAAATGTGTAAACCAAACCGCGGTTAAACCGGACAATCATATCAGAGGTTACATTCTTAAATGGCTAAAGTTTATCAAATTATATATAATAGTGTTTTATTCTATAGCTACTTGCAACGGCACAATTACTTCTACTTCTCTATAATAGTTTTGTTGTTTATTTCGAAACTCATTCTGGACTGAAACTGTTTTTTCTCCAAAGAAAATCTCATATTCCGTTTACGCGGCACAGTCATTTGTCCAAACACATATAAATAAATATATAAATGAATTCTAATAATAATGATTAGACTTTGGTATTTTTGAATTTTTTAATATTTATTTATTAACTACTTGATAAATTTCCAATTCATCAAATTTACTACCATTTACTATATTGATGTTATAATCATAAAAAAAAAAAATTTTTATACAATTAAAAAAATTATTTAAAAATGTCTCAACAATCATCTTCCTCCAAAAAATGTGTATATATTACTGCAGTACAAAAACGCGGATTATGTATCTTAAAAAAAAAAATAACCCGAACCAAGAAATATTGATTTAGCGAACCAGTTTTGAATCGGCGCAAGCTAAGTTAGTGACATATTAAAGGAGTCTGACAAATGGCTTAAAATCGATCCAAATTCCCATCGAGCAAAATTAAAAAGACCATTTATTGCACCATTTACTAACATTGAAGATGCTTTAATTTTATGGATTGAAAAGGCTCTTGAATGTAATTTAACAATTACAGATTCCATTATTAAACACAAATGTATGAAACTTGCAGAGTTGTTAAGTAATCAAGGTTTTAGTGGTTCCTCTGGTTGGTTAATTTATTATTATTTTATTCGGTCGCGTTTACTTCGTCGAAAATTGTTTCGTCGACATCATTTCGTCGACACCCATTTCGTCGAAAGTTTGTTTCGTCGAAAGTTCGTTTCGTCGAAAATTATTTCATCCTCGAGCCAGAGACCGAACGAGTTAGATGCGAGGAGTGTGGGAAGTTAGTTAAGAAATTAGGTGAGGAAAGCGGAGTGTGTGGGAAGTGTGAGGAGAAATTTGTTTAATGAGGTTTTTTTTGTGACGAAATAATTTTCGACGAAATGAGCTTTCGATGAAACAAACTTTCGACGAAATGGGTGTCGACGAAATGAATCAGACCCAATAATAATGGAAAGCCCGATTTATATGTCTATATATAAATTATTATTGTATATAACAGGTTCTCTCTACAGTCCACTCTCTATAATGTACTGAAAATTTAAGTCCAATTTATGTGTATATATATAAATTATTATTATTGTCTATAACGGACATTTTTTCCTAAACCGAATGGTTCATTATAGAGAAAAAAATTATTATAATAAATATTTTCTAGATGTTAAATTAAATTTTTAATTTTTAAAACGAATTACTTTGAACTGGATTGGGCTCTCCGTGAAAAACGAAATTTTTGGAAAGCATGGTGGAAGTAATGCATGTCTGAGCAAGTAAAACAACTTCTAAGAGCCTATTTTTTGTCAGGAAATGTAGATAAGAAATGTTTACAGATCTAAAACAATGAGCAGAAGCAAGTGAGTTGGATGCAACGTTTTAGTAGAGAACATAAAAAAGAATCATTATTTTTGTATTATGTTGATTTTTACGCCCATAATCCCCAATCAAGATTGAAATAGTGCAAAAACGGCTTGAAAAAAAAAATTTTTTTTTAATAAAAATGTTCACAACAGTCTTTTTATTGATATCCAAATGTTTTTTTTTGCAAAAATGTAAGTGGAAACATCATGCTATGAATTAATTTATTTTACAATTGGTGACCATCGTTGGCAAACTTCGCAAAATTACAAAACTCAAAATAACTCTAAACTATATGATTGATATATTCAAATAAAAATTTATGTTTTAGTTTCAATTTTTTATGCTCTTTAAACTTACAGTGGTGTGCAAAAAAAATGACAATTTTTAAAATTATTATAGTTTCGCAACCATTACACCAATTTAACTGTATTGTTTTAAAGCTAAAAGGCAATAGATTTTATTAAAAAAAAATAATCCGTTCACCATTTTTCTCAATAACTTCGTTACAACGTTGTGGCATTGAATCTACAAGACTAATTAGAAGACTATTTGGAATTTTGTCCCACTCCTCACCAAAAAGACTTTCTAATTCAGTAAGATTTTTGGGTCTACGCTTCTCCGCGTTTCTTTTGACAATGGCCCAAAGGTTCTCAATTGGATTTAGGTCGGGACTATTAGAG
Source organism: Entrophospora sp. SA101 (assembly GCA_958430865.1). Classification (NCBI taxonomy): domain Eukaryota; kingdom Fungi; phylum Glomeromycota; class Glomeromycetes; order Entrophosporales; family Entrophosporaceae; genus Entrophospora; species Entrophospora sp. SA101. The sequence continues at coordinate 73,505 of CAUDNR010002079.1, read as the reverse complement.
TGCCAGTCCATAACCTCTGGGACATTATTACCTGGGAAATACGGCTAGTATGCTTAGGGTAATTGTCTTGCTGTAACCGCCATTCACCCCTCAGCATACTATTTATCTCCGGGATATGCTCTTCCAATATTTCTGTATTATGCACCTAAAACAAGTTAGACATGTTTTACCTTTTACACAGAAACCACCCCATGCGAATGTTTTACTTTGGTCTTTTGGCATAGGGTGAATTGGTCTTGCATTCTTATACCAATGCTTTATTGTATTACGAAACAATTGGAAAGATGTTTCATCACTAAATAATGTCTTTTCCCAATTGTCATCTTTGTGTTTTTGTGCCCATTCAACACGTTTTTGCTTATGGACTGATGTGAGCATTGGTGTAGAAAGGGGAAGAGCATTACGGTATCCAAGGTCAGTCAGGTGTCTTGATACTGTTGAGCGAGAGACGTTTATTCCAGTATCCTCCAATTTTTCAGCAATAGATCCAGCAGAAAGTGTAGGATTCCTTCCAATATACTGGCCAATTGCACGGGAAGCATTGGTTGTTATTTTCTTAATACGACCATTACCACCTTTGTGCTTTACATCTCCAGTTTCTTCAATTTTTTTAAGGTTTCGATAGATTGTTTTAAGTGGAAACTTTGTCAAAGAATGTATTTCAGCAGCTGTTCGTGTTCCCTGCTGCCAGAAGTGTAATATCATTTGACATTGGGATTCTTGCTTAGATGCAACCATTTTGATGTTTGATAAAATATAAATTTTATTAATTGTTAGAAAAAATGATACTTGGAAATGATAGAGTAATTGTTAAGCCTTTATTTCCGTATTTAATTGTATCTTTATGACCATAATTGAGGAAGTTACACTTGTTGATCTTTTTCCAAAAAGATTGTCATTTTTTTTGCACACCACTGTATTTGTAAAAGTTATTTTATAATATAATATAATATTTACCAGCTGGTTATTATAAAGAAATAAAGAATATTTAATTAGATGATGCTATAAAAATTTATTTTGTGTTGTAAAAGTTACTTACATGCTGGTTATTATAAAGAAAATAAATTTATTAATTAATCAATGTTTTAATAAAAATTATTTTGTGTTGTAAAAGTTAATTTCATAATATGATACTTACTCCCTGGTTATTATAAAAAAGGATTTATTAAAGAAAAATAAACTTAATAATTAGATATAAAAATTATAAAAATTGATTTATAATACAATATAATACTTACCAGCTGGTTATTATAAAGAAATAAAAAATAAGTTTATTAGATGATGTTAATAAAATTTATTTTGTAAAAAGTTGATTTATAATATAATTCTTACATGCTGATTATTATAAAGAAACAAAAAAACAAATTATTCAATTAGATGATGTTTATTTTGTTATTTTGTGTTGTGAAAGTTAAATTATAATATAATACTTATGCTCTATGAAATAAAAAAACAAATTATTTAATTAGATGATGATGTTTATTTTGTGTTGTAAAAGTTAAATTATAATATAATACTTACCAACTGGTTATTATAAAGAATAAAAAAACAAATTATTTAATTAGATGATGTTTATTTTGTGTTGTAAAGTTAAATTATAATATAATACTTACCAACTGGTTATTATAAAAAAATAAAAAAAACAAATTATTTAATTAGATGATGCTGATTTTGTGTTGTAAAAGTTAAATTATAATATAATACTTACCAACTGGTTATTGTAAAGAAATAAAAAAACAAATTATTTAATAGACATTGTTGTCAAAAGTATTTTTGAGAGTGAAATTAGATTTTAATGAAATTGAAACTAGATATGAATATTTTCTTGATTTAAGAAAAACAAGAGAGTAATAATTTGTTGTTGATCTTTACTAAACTTGGTTAATTGAACAGGATATGTTTTTGAAAGGCATTTCTTCTAGTTTGAGAGATGAAATAACTCCTAAAGGAAAGAGAAGGGAAAAATTAGCAAATGTTTATTTTTTTGATAGAATAAAAATTTGTAAAAGTGCATTCTTTGGGTATTTATGGTATAGGCATAACAAGATGGGTAAATATTAGAAGATACTTTAATGATTTTGATATACAAACTAGAGCCAATTCATTAACAGTAAAAGTAAGCAACAGAGCAATATCATTTAATGGAGTTCTGCAAATTATTAAATTTATATTAAATTATTCTAATGTAAATGGACTTCCATCTCCAAGTAAAAACAGTTGATTACAATTAAATTTTGCAAACAAAAGTTTCACAATTAAAGTATTTAATTATAGGAAGAAGTTTTAAAAGAAATACAAGACACATTGTATTTTTTCCAGTAGATGAAAATTATGCAACAGTATTTAAATGTTTTATTGATACAATTGAAGAAAATTCTGAAATATATGTCTCAAATAGAACATTTCAAAGAATATGGCATACATGTCTTCTAGAAATTAAATTTCTTACTCCAAGAAGTGATTTATGTCATATTTGCAAAGAACATAGGTTCAATGCAAATTATTGGATGTCAGAAGAAAAAGAAATGAAGGTCAGAGAATGGAATAGTCATATTACATGGGCAATGAAAGAGCATGAATATTATAGGTTTTTATCAAAAAATTGATTCTCGTATGACTTCTATGAACTCCCATTATACTGACATTTTTTGCTGGTACAGAGAGTGTCATTATAACACGAGTGACTTGTATTATTATTATGATATTTCTCATAATTAATTTCATTGCCTGTAATTAATTTTGTCACCCATAATACATAATTAATTTCGTAATTACATTTTTAAAGAGGGAAAGTGGTAATTGATTATGATAATTATGTATTACGTATTTACAGTAATTAAGAAATTACCATCCCATGTATACTTGAACCATAAATTTATGGTGCATCTAGTCTAGTCCCAGCAACTTTTACATGAAATTTTTTAATTCTATCTAGTCTGTCAACAAATAAAAATAATCAAAAAGCTTTTCATAATCAGTTAGTTTGAAGCTTGAATTAACAAAAAATGAAGAGTTTTTTTTTAAATCCCATTCTGTATAGAGCTATGAGCTTTTAAAAATCATCATTATTCTATGTTTGGTCTCAATTTGTCCACCATAAATCTTACCAAAATTGCTATATTTGGCTGGAATTAACTTGGATTCCATGTTACACTTGTCACGTGACAAAATATAAATTTTTTAACGCGGGGGGGGTTTGCTTCAAAAAAATTTAAATCTTTTTTGAAATTTATCAATTAATCATGCCTAAACTTAAAAAGCAAAAAGCACATTTAAATATACTTGCTTTAGATAAAAAAAATAATAGCTCATTTGGTAATGAAAATCAATTGGAAACTAATTTAGGACAGTTTTCACATGAAGAGTCTGAAGAAAGTTGGTTTGAAGGAGGAATAGATAGAGAATTAGATGAAAATTCTGTAAAATATATTGATATCCTTAATGAATCCATGAAAAATTACACTTCATCATCAAGATCTTTGCGTTATATAGGTAATTCTTCCAGAGCCTGCAAAACGTAAGACAGTAAAGTATATGTGATGTTGGTAAGTTAGTTCACAGTATATTATTATGGTATGTAATATATATTGTATATTCCTTTAAATTAATATATGAATGAAACTTCTTTCGTTGTATTAACTATTTATTACTATACTCCATAACAGTTCATGCACTCAAAGACGAGGAAAACTTTTTTATGGATTTGGTAAATAAATTATATGCCAAAATTTTTTTTAATGATTTGTTTCTATATATTATTTTATGGTTGATAGTTTGTTGTATTAATGAATTAATTATACAAGCAAGTTTTTCAACTTTCTGCAAATTGTTTTTATATAAAAAAGTATTGTGAGGAGACAAAATGCGAATTAATTAATTTTATATTTTCTGACTGATATAAGCTAAGATAAATTGTAAAATGTGAACAAATTCCACGATATTAATATATAATATAAATTTAATAGGTACAGCGTTGATTTATATCATGATAATTTATTTAAAGAAAGCTAAATAAATTATTGACAGTCCCACGTTGAAAGATAGTATATCTCTATAAGTGATCGGTTTATAGTAAATGGCTATGTATTATTATATTGTTTTTGTATTAAGTTATTATTTTATTGCTATATCCAAGAGCACTGAAAAGACATTCTTTAAATACCGACTGATTCTCAATTTAATTAACATCCCATGTATATTGTACAAAAAACTCTGACTGAAATTCTTGGTAGTGTTGTTGCGTGAAAATGAATTTGAATTTCACATATTTAATGTGAAATTCAAAATTAGCCAATCGGAATTTTCATATCCAAACACCCCACCCCAAAATTTTAATTATAGATTTCAATTTAATTTTCACATACAACAGTAGTACCAATATCAAAATCTTTGAGGTTATTACCAATATATATTTGTGCTCATCATTGAAAGCTGTTTGATTCCATAGTGATAATACATATAATATATGAAGATATAAAGTTACCAAAGGAAAAGCCATAAAGCAGTAAAAAATATTCTGGTACCATTCAAAATACAACTGACATAATAATTAAATTGGAAGATGAAAACTTGAACCTTTAATAATTTTTTTCTAATAAAATGTTGAAAAATATTTAAAAAATCTGGAAAAAAATAAAATGGGATATGGATTTTTGACAAGAGGTTGTGAAATGAATTGTCTGTTCAGCAGAACAAGAAATCAATGAAATAATGTTGATATTATTCCAAACCAAACCAAACACCCCCAGTAAAGGAGTTGTTGATCAATAATTGTGCTTAAAGAATTTCAAAACTTTGACAATCTGGCCCACATAATTTGCCGGAAAAGGTCAAATAATTAATGCTATATCTAATAAAATAGATGCATTATTTGCAGTTAGGAGTTATTGCAGCTAACAATAATAATTGACATATAATATTATTTTCTTATTGATTTTCTGAAAACAATGAAATGAAAATACATGAAATAATAAATTATTTGATAATGTTCTTCCTGGACTAGAAAAATATAAAATTTGTATATACAATACAGTATATACATATTAATTTATCTAAAAAGGTATCTATTACATCAGATGAATTTGTTATAAGAAATATATGGAAAGTAAAGTAATATCATATTCCTATTAATTAACATGTCATCAAAAAGATATAAATAAGAATAGAATTTATTTATGGAATCAAAATAGGAATCAGATGGAAGTTAAAACTAACACAATTCTCAGCTCTGTTGATGATTCAATCAATTACTTTAACTATCAAGTATTATAAAAATAAAAATCATAATCTTTTTATTTTATTTTCCAATTGAAAAAAATTATTACACCGCCCTCACCTGGATTCGAACCAGGATCCTTTCGGTTAACAGCCGAACGCGCTAGCCGGTTGCGCCATGAAGGCAGGTATTATAATTAACCGTTGATTTATTACTATTTAAATTTGTATCGAAATTTACAAAAAATAATAAGACATTTTAAATGCTATCAATGTGATAAATAAGCAAAAAAATTATCTAATTTACAAAAATGAGATACTTTAATAAAAAAATTACATTATAAAACAAAATTCATAAATACAATATAAATAAATAAATAAAATAAATAAATAAATAAAATAAATAAATAAATAAATAAATAAATAAATAAACAAATAAATATTTCTAAAAAAATTAGCTACAACATTCATTTTTCACCCCAATAAAGGTCAATATTTTCATCTTGTAATTTTTCAATTGCTCTTTCATGTCCTTGTATAGCAGCCAATCTCAAATATTCTAATCCTTTATGCTTATTTGCCTCTTTTACCACCTTTCCTTTATAATACATTTCCCCAAGATTATATAAAGCAGTCACGTTTCCATTGTTGGAAGCCATTGTCATATATTTGATAATTTCATCAATTTCATCATCCTCAAATTTGCTGTCTGGTTTTTTGCCTAATATACAAAATGCATACCTTACTTGTGCATCAGCTATACCGCTATCAGCTGCCTCTTTAAACAATTGTGCAGCTTGTTGTATATCCTTCTTTACATGATACCCCTCAAATAAATAATAACCTTTCCAATATTTTGCCTTCATGTTTCCATCAGCTGAAAGATCACAAAAACATTTCCATGCCTTTGCTCTATTTTTTGCTTTATGAGCTTTGATACCTTCTTCTAATGGCATTGGTGCTTTAATAACATCATCCAATGAAAAGTCAACAAAATTAGGCAACAATGATGGATCATCACCATCATCATTGCCACCATTAACAATGTTGTTAGCTTTATTATTATTGTTAATGGAAATTGATGCTTTAATAGCTTCATCATTTTTGATTGGTGAAAATAATGGCGAACAATCTGGTTTAACTTTGTCAAGTAAGTCATATAAGCTATTAAATAAATCAACTATATCTGGTCTTGAATCTGGATCTGGTTTCCACACTATGAATTATAAGTTATTTTTAATAAACAAATGAACAAGTAAATAAATTAATTAACAATTAGCTATCAATAATTACTACTTACTTTGAGTTATTATTTTTATATAATTTTGAAAATAACTTGGGACGCCAATGTGAGGAGGTGAAGTATCTTCTCTTCGATTACTTGTTACATGTTTTTGAATATCTTGTAAATTCTTACCTTTATAAGGAATTCTTTGATATGCAAGTTCCCAAAGTGTCATACCAAAACTATAATATATATATATAGATATAGTAAATATAAATTTAAATTTAAATTTAAATATAAAAATGGAAATAAATAATTTACCTAAATATTTCACTTTGTCTGGTATAAGGAGAGTATTTTTTTTTATCAACAACAACTTTACCATCTTGATTTAATTGATAATGTAACATTTTTTCAGGCGGAAACCAATGTACCATTGTTAATACACTATTTTCTAGATCTATTGTATAAGCATCTAAACCTCGACTATATTCAAAATTTGTAATTTTTGGTAACCATTTATCTGTTAACTAAAAAAATTGTTCGTGAAAAATAAACAAAAATAATAAATATTATGCACACAAAAAAAAATACATATATATATACATAGTATTATTATACTCACCAAAATATTTTCACATCTAATGTCATGATGTAATATGTTACAACCATGGATATACACTATTCCACGACAAATATCCACAGCAAGTTGTATTTTTGTTGGCCAATCAATATCTTCATTTTCATAAATTTCTTTTAGATTACCCTTCTGAGCAAATTCAAAAACCATATAATCAGAACCATGCAATTTGGTTAGACCAAGAAAATTAAGAATATAAGGAGAATTACGCAGATTAGCCAAAATTGTTAAGTAAGCTTGAATTCTTTCAGATTGTTTTTTTTGTCTATCACTTTCAAAATCGTTTTCAGGGGTGAGAACAATACGTTTACATATTACATCCATACACATATACATCTTTCTCAAAATTTTTCCACTGTCTTGTGTACAATTCGTGTAATGTCTTGCATTTTTTAATTCATTTGGTTGAATAAATTTAGGTTTCGGCTTTGGTTTACTTTGAGCATCAGTTCCTTCTGATAGTTGTTTTGTTAATTGATCCACTTGATGTTTTAATTGCGGTACTATGGAAAAATTAGTGTTCATCTCTATAATTTTTTCATTATTGTGAGTTTTCACTACTGCAACGTTTCCTGCCACATTCTCCAAGAACTATATATTTTAAAAAAATATTTTCAGCATTTAAGAAAACATAATACATAAAATCATTACACAATCATTAACGCATATTACCTTCATAATGGTCTCAAAAGAATCTGAGATCACTTTAAAATCTTTTTGACGTTGCTCTTCACTGGCAATAACTACAGCAAGATTCAAATCATTTACTGTGCTATCAAAATCCTTAATATATCTTTCAAATTTTGATTTAATTGAACCAGATTGAAAAAATTTTTTTAGACCGCTCATTTGAGTCACATCTACAATAAATTTCTTGATATCCTTGAGAAGATTAACAAATCTCTGGAAACAATGATAATAATTTTTATCTTTAAATTTTTCCTCGTTATCGTATCTATTCCTAACCAATGCTTGAACAGCCACTTCAGCCGCTTGCACTCGATTTACTAAAGCTGTACAACTACGTTTATTAATTTGTGCATTATTATACGCTTCTATTATTTTTGCAGTCAATTCTGCTACAAGTCCAATCATTGGAAGAAATAACGTTATAGCTAGTTTTTCAAACCTCAAAGTAATTAATTATTATGTTTTATGCAATAATAAATATATTCATCTTTAACAGATATTCATTTTTATTTTTATTACTAACCTTCAGCTACTTCAGCTGTAGCTCCCAATACAGTGGTTGCCGAACTTGATATATGATAAGTTGTATCATCTGTAAGCGCTTGACCAACACCTTGCATGTATCCAGCAACATTTGAATTTGCAATCCTTGACATTTTTACTTTTAAAAAAAAAATCTAAAACCACGTTAAATATATATAAAAAATTTTATATATTCATTCTAAATTTGGTGATCCAAATGAAAAACTGAACGTGGTTACTGTTTGTTAAACAAAGGTACAAAACAAGGATATTGGGCAAATAATATTTTATATGTAGAAAGTAATATGTATTGGTGCAACATTCATTCTTGTTTTTTTTTACAATGAGAATTATATACAACATGACGACGACTCGCATTGAGATTCCATGCACGGAGTTAAAGTAATATTTCTGGTCCTGAAGAAGAATGAGTTGAATCGTTATTGTAACATAGCAATAGCATCTCCGTACAAAAATATTTAGTTTTATTAAAAAAATTTTTTTGCCATTCAAAAACAGTAGTATTGATATTATACAAAAGAAGAAAAATTTTTTTTTGGTTTCAAGGTGATGAATGCGTTTTTGTTATGAAAGTCAATAGGTTTCCGTTATCTTGAAGCAAATCTTTTTCTTGCTTCAAAGAATTATCCAAGACTTCTACCATCTTTGGCCTATATCTTAATAGATAAAATTTATTAAATTCATTATTATAAAGAGTGTCAAATCATAAAGCTTTTTTACCAGAAGCCCGTTAAGAAATTGATGATATAGCCATTAACTGGTATTTATTAAGCGGACTCTATATTCCGTATCCTACTTGGTTATAATAGTAATAGAGAAGGAAAAAAGATTTACGTGATATATACAAACGCACTAAATATTCCAGTTTCGTAAACTAAGAATTCTCATAATTATATCTTTCATATTTACGATAAAAATAATGGATCATAATTTTTCTTAAAGCATTTATATCTATCCGGGCAACTATTAAATAAAATTTTCTTTCAAGACGAAAGGCAAGCTTCAATGAAAAACTCAAATTATGACACGATATGACTTTTCATTTAATAATGTAACGTCTACTTTTCTGCGAAAATTCTTCTTTTTCATTGCTAATACCCTCTTTTATTTTCTTCATCTAGATCAAGTACTAATTCTTTCACTATTCTTAAATACAATAAAAAAAAAACAGAATGGCAAGTAAAAACATATAAAATAAATAAATAATGAAAAAAGTATATATACACAGGACCAGGAAAATTCTATTGTATGTGGCCGCCAAATTAAATGACAAATCATATTAATATTAATAGGAGTCTTTGACTTATAATTGTAATTATGCGAATATATTTTCCGAACACATTAATATTAATAATTCGAATCGAAATAGCCTTTATTAATTAAAATATTTAAAAGGAAGTTTTTTGTACTTGACATACTAAAATGATTATAAATTAAAATGTTTCATAATCTACTGTGATCAAACAAGGATTAATATTAGAATAAAAACATATCCCAAAAAAAAAACTACTTCTCATAGTGTAATATGAATAGCGATACTGGAAGATAAACCTTAACAAAAATATATGATAAATAATCTAAAAATCTTATTATTACTCTCGGAATGTCTTTTGAAGTTTTTCAAATAGCTTTTTAGTATTAACTAATTCTTGAAAGTTGGGGTATGTTGTTGGCGTGACTCATAAGGAATTATTTTACCTTTTTTACTATATATAATAATAATAATAATAATAGTGTTTATTGATGCGAATTATAGTGTAACCGATAACTCCTCTATTACTATTACTATATTAATATTGCAAATAAGTGTAACCGATGGATATTTTCTTCGAATTACTATTACAGTATATAATAACTATTAATGCGAATCTATAGTGAGGCGTTCACATTTTTTTTAAAAGTTCTTTCGAATCATAGTATTGGCGATCACATTCAATGGTCCTATATTACTATATACATATACTGGTGGGAGATGCCTAATAAGTAATGTCATAATAAAGGGAATTGTTATTCGCACCCCACGTGACTAAGACAAAGATGAACTAATAAAATCATCACATTTTAAGCGATTTATTTGATCAAGTCATTTTCTAAGCGATTTATTTGGCTAAGCCATTCATTGGTCACCTTACTACACTTAGTCACGTGGGGTGCGAATAACAATTCCCTAAATAAAAGAAAATTATATCTCTTTCGTCATCTCTTCCTTCAATTAAAGAGATACAAACATGAAATTAAGGGAACTGTAGTGATTTTAGACTGTATAACATTTTTTCTTTAAAAATTTTTTGTTTTTATATGTTGGAAAAAAATCGTTGATATATATATATATAAACTTTGCAAACAAATAAAACCTTTGATTAAAAATTTTTCTATAAATCTTTCCTTTTAAGGACAAAGCAGGCCAAAGTCAAAAATTCATACGTAAAATTCTCTTTTATAAACTCCCCAATAATCAGTGATAACAAATGAACAACCCAAAAGACCCAAATGACTAAGTCATTGATGGTCATTTGATGGTCATTAAGGTCATTTGGGTTGGTCATTTAAATAAACCAATAAAGTTTTACCAATTTATTGTATGACAAAAGAGGTAGATCAATTCATTTTTTTTTTAAAATTGTTTATATGAAATATGGGTATTGAAAAAAGATGGAACAACCACTTTTGCTTTTATCGTTAGTCCTTCATCCATAATAGAGAATTTCATTTTTTAAAAATAATATAAACAATCTTTCATGTACTTATTTTGGTCAGTGGATTAATTATTTTATCATGCTTGATTTGGTGCACCACCAATCAGAATTTTGTGTGAATATTTATTATATCAATAGAAAGCTTATAGTTTTGATATGAGAACATTTAGTCAACTTGATTGTGAAATAGTTGATTTAGTTATTTAGCAAAAAGTGAAGCACTTGAATTGTAAAGATTAGTTCTTCACTTGCATGGAATTTGTATAAATTCTGCCTCTGTTGCAAGACTCTGATCCAATATGGGTTTATACATTCAAAAAAAGGGAATTGTCTTATGTGTGTAAAAAACATAGTTTTCAATTTTAAGTTTTATTATAAAATGATTGATTAATAAAAATTAAAAATCTTTTTATTAAAAGCACGAAAAAGTTCTTGGAATGTGTCAATTGAGGAGTGAAATATTTCAAAAGAAAAAAACAGTCAGATATGGAAACCTTTATAAAGAAATCACATCGTAATTCCCATAATCAAGAATCTGTTGGCAATGATAATGAAGATAGATTGCTTGATGCAAATGAAGTAACTAATGATATGACACTCAGAGATGATAATATTGAAAATAATGACTGTGAACATTAGCATCTTTTGAAGGAGAAGGGGATTTAGATGCCTTCAAAAAAGGAACTGGTAATTCTATTAACGGAACTGAACATTGGGTAGAATTGATTCAAAATTGGATGAATATGATTGATGATAATGAAGATATTTCTGATCCTTTAGAATTTATATCTGTAGATCATACTATACATCCTGCTGGTTATAATTGCCAAATGGAGTCTGTAGTATTTTTAATGATAATTTAGAATCACCTGATTTTGTAAATTCATTTGATTAAATGTTAAAATTTTGAATTTAAAATTAAACAATATGATTGGTTCAGCAAATGACCGTGTCATTTAAATTGACTTTCAAGTGACCAAACGCCTTGTCATTTGTCATTTTAGTCATTTGTCATAACTGCCAATAGTAACTTACGTGACCAAGCACCTCAAATATGACACTTCATATTCAGAATTCCTAAGATAATAACTAGAAAATAATTTAATGGCATTTGATAACAATAAATGTTCATATGTATTTGAATGCTTTAGTCTAAAGCATAGTTATTTTACGTAAAGAATTTTGAAAAGCACATTTTTCCAAAATAATTAAGTTCAGCTAATGGTATAAGCGATTATTTGAAAGATAGAAAATTAGCAGTTAATTTATCTGGGATTGACCTGATGAATGAATATGACGAATAAACAACCTCAAAAAGTTAAATTCAATAATCGAATTAAATAAAACAAAGTCTAAGCAATGAAATGACAGAGAACACTGTATTCTGTCGGAATAAGCAACAACTTCTTTTATTCTTTGATGCTAACCGGTTGCTTATTCACGGAGATTTAATCAAACGATGATAAATTAAAGTATAAATAATCCTTTAAGAGAGTTCTCAATGTTAAAGAGTAGTATATATATATATATATATTAAATATATAAATTTTAGATTTATTTTTTAATAATAAAAAACTTATAAAGTTACTTATTCACGAAAAAAAAGATATTTGTATAAAAAAATCGATTGTTATTGCTTATTCCCGGGAAAACTTTTAATAACAAATGTTTGGCTGTTAACATTGATCAAAAACTAATATTTACATTAAAATCATATCAATAAAGAAAAATCTAAGACCCTAATCCCAAGTTCTTGATAAGCGGCTGATTGAATAGTTGTAATTCAAATATTTGCTGCAAAAAAGAAAATTACCATTGAATCAAACAGATTGAAGATGAATAAGAGATGGCCATTCATTCCCCAAAGGTATTAAATCAAGTGAATTAAAATATGACTGTGAATTCTACTCATGTGACCCTAAGCTGCTTTAAATTGTGGCTGATGACCAAGGCCCTGAATTTCCGTGCTGTCATGATTTTTCTTGATTCAGGAGGGAGGGGAAAACAAGACATGAGTATATTATTTTGCTTATGCTTGTATCACGATAATATTTCATGGTAAAGCAAAAACGCAAAAAACATAAGCTCCGTCAATTCATTTCCCGAAAAATCCAACAAGGCAAAATTGCTGAACTTGTCGTATTACCGTTTTACCCAATATTTGCTCTTGCATTTTTGGTATAGTATTCTCTTTTAAAGATTGTGTAACAATAATAAATAATCGAGTTCCAAATCACCCCGATTTGTTTCAGGTCCTTCCTTCTCCATAGTAACACGGAAACCATTAAAAACTAAAAAATTTTATTAAAATATGAAAACTGAAAAGGATAAAAAAGACAAAGAACATAATAAAAATATGGGAGTAGACGGAATAATTATTTTGGATATTGGAGGTATTAAAGTGAGTGTACACACACACATATGATATAATGTTGCATATACTCAAACATACAATTATTAATTAATTAATTATAATATCACACGCGCGTATCAACACTTACACAATATCAAATACGTTTTTAGGTACAATGTTTCAAGAAAAAAAAATAAAAAATTTTTGATAGGAATAGAATAGCATTCCACTTATTATCGTACAAGTGAATGTTTATGTGATCCATTAATGGTAACTTTACATCACCAACATAATAATCGTGATGAATAGGGGGTATTACTTGTTTATAGAGCTTGAGAAGGAGATAGATTATTATCATTTTCAAAATTTCGTTTCCAAATCAAAACTTATATGAAATTGGTTTGAAACTTGAGAAAACTCTTGTAGAAATATTGAATTTTTTTAAAAAGGGCAGATTTATGTCGTACTAAAAAATTTCGAGGAAAGCATAATTTTTAGTTTTAAGTCCGATGATTTTAATTTCTGGCAGTTAGTTTATAAGACAATGAGGATAACGTATATTAATATCACAATTAAAAAAAAATTAGAAAAATTTTTCCAGGCATAGAATGCAGCTCTGGTGATGATATTAAGAAGGACTTTTAGACATACTGTTAACCATAATTTTGATTATTAGTAGAATGTTAGTAGAATGTTAGTAGAATATCAGTAAAAATATTAGTTGTAATTGAAAAAAAATATAATTGTTCTCAAATAATAAAAAAAAAATAAAATTCCGATAATTCGCGGGTTTAGCTCAGTTGGGAGAGCGTCAGACTGAAGATCTGAAGGCCGTGTGTTCAATCCACACAACCCGCATATAATACATGTTCATATTATTCCACAAAAAAATTTTTTTTAATTAATTAAAATTTATGTATAATGAATCAGTATATTATTTTACACAAAGGATAATTAAGAAATTACGAGATAATTCAATTTATATGATGGTTCTGTGATAATATTTATTTTGAGCTTACATCAGTAGATTTTTTTAAAATGTCACGTAACTTGCTTGATCAAAAGGGGGTTTATTATTTAAAAATCAATTAATGCAAAAAAAAATTTTTAATTTTCTTTACTTTTTTCTTCTCCTCTGCCTCCTCCTCTTCTTTTCAAATGGCCGACAAAACTTTTCAATCTATTATTAATAATGATGATAATGATCATACAGACGACGAATATCTATTGTGGAATTTACCAATATTTTCTTTTAATGATAAATTGTCATTGTCCAATGTTGGGAATATCGATAATATGATGCGTTATGGCGAAGAATACAAAGTATATAATGATATTAATAATAATCAATATAATAATAGTAATTATAATAATTATCAAATATTTTTTTATGATGATCATAAAAATCATAATCAATTACAATTACAACAATCTCAATTACGACAGTTTACCTGTAATTTTGGCAACAATGAATCTTGTTCAATTGATAATTATGGATCTGAAGTCATCAATATTACCGCTCTCCTCGCCAGTACCGGCACCACCAACAGCATTAATGATAATTGTAGCATTAATAGTGGTAATAGTAGTAATAGTAGTATTAATAAGGTTGCCTACACTGCTGCTACCAAAGCTATTACTAATAATACCAGCACCAGCACTAACACCAATAACAACGCTACTAACACCACCAATTCCATCAGCAGCGCTATCCCTAACGCTAATTTTAATTCTAATAATATTAATGATAATAATACTAATCCCAATCTTAATTTCGAGAATAATATCAATAATACCACCAATAATAATAATAATAATATCAATAATACTACCAATAATAATAATAATAATAATAATAATAATAATAATAATAATAGTAATAATAATCATCATAATAATTAAAAAAATCCATTATTAAAAATTTGTGTTTGTATGTATGAATGTATATATGTGTGTGTGAATGTGCTTGTTTTAAGGAATAAAAAATTTTTGCATGCAATAATATAATTTATATACTGACTTTATATAAATATATAATATACATATAAATATATATGTTAAGGATGTTTAAGAATCATCATCTTCTAAAAAGTTCTTTTTTTTATATTTATTTGGTTTAATCTTGAATTTTTTAAATTTAGAAAATAATTTAATGGTTTTCTTTGCTTCCATAATGAACCAAAAGTTTTTCTAAATCAAAGTTGGGATCATCTGGATTCGTTATAACTATTTTTAAGGATTATTTTAGAAAGAAAAAAATATTAAATATGTGTATGTGTGTACACTCCAATGATGACAATTATTATTATTGTTATTTATTAAAAGCAAAGAAAATAAAAAAAAATTTTTTTATTACCTTCTTTTGAACTTTTTTCTGCAAGCTTAGCAGCGTATGCAGCTTTTGCTTTAGAAATCAATTCTTCTTTATGTTTATAATTCGCTATTGCTTTATTCTTAGCTTCGGCATGTGCTAATGATCTATGATGCACAAATCCATAAGTTATTCCAAATACCAATGCTGCCCACCTTACAACCTTTTTAATTGTATATATCAGACATCATGTTGTTGTTGTTGTTGTTGATTTAAAAAATATATATAGTTGTTTAAAAATGATTTATTTATTTTATATTCAATAATAATTATAATAACAACAACAACAATAATAATAATCCACTCACATTTAAATTTAAAGAAGCCATTTATTTGTATATAGATTTATTATGTTTTATTTTATTTTATTTTACTTATCAAATAATCCACCTTCCCAATTCCGATTTTTTTTAAAAAAAAAAAAATATCTTAAATTTAAAATTTTCAATCTACTTTTTTTTTATATTTTTGTATTTTTGTGTAAGCTCTGTACGACATAATAAAAATCGGTCTTGAATATGTTTATCTCTATTGTGTTGTATAGTTAACGGGTTTTGAGG